>VZQC01006519.1:181055-225207 GCA_009823505.1 Rhizomys pruinosus
AAAAAAAAAAAAAAAAAAAAAAAAAAAAAAAAAAGAAATCTGGAATCTGGTCATTTGGGATATCAGAAGATGCAGGGTCTCATTTCAGTGTTTTCCCAGACATTGATAGATGCGTAGTTGTATATCCTGGTTATAGTCAGTCTGAAGTTCAAGTTCTTCATTTAATCTGACACTTGGTGATGATGATAGGGAGGAGCTCAATTTCTACTGCTGGTCAGGGATGGGAATTCAGGCATTGGGTTTGCTGATGTGATCCTGGATAAGACAGAGGAACATAGTTACCGCTTCCTACCTTTCCTCCAGTGATACTAGAGAGTGGCTTTATGACTGTTAGCAGTGTGGAAAAGCCCACTAAGCTTTCTTTGATACTGCTTAGTGAGGAGGGAAGTATCCCCTACCACAGCATGAAGATAATACAGGTATGTATGTGATCCTCATTCACCCCGAGTGGCTAGCTTTATTGCTGAATTGTAATAAAAGTTCTCTCTCTCCAGTATGTCTTTGATACTTCCTCCAACTTGTAGATAATATAACACCCCCCTACACTTTGCTTTTCTGTCACCACAGGAGGGAGTAGAGAGAGTGGGGCACTCTGTTATAGGCTGCTAAGAGAGGAAATGTAGACTCAGTCTTTGGTGCGAGTGAGGGCTAGTTTATTTTCCACCATGTTTGTACTGCAGCTTTTCGATGCCATATTTCCTTTATACCTGAATAAAGAGGCAGGCTGATTTAGCATTCGTTTTAAGGCCCATTCATTTTAATAGACCTGAACTCTGAGAACCAGCTGTCCCTTTAGATGTCTCATGGAACTGCACTCTAGAACTTCACTCATTGTTTTATTCAAGTATTATCTCCAGCCTGAGTTGGGGAACTCAAAGCCAGGATCCACCCCCATCTCAGAGAATTATGCCCTTTGATCTCTAGGCCTAAATTATCACACACACAACTACAGATAGACTTCTCAGTTCTTATTTTTAATGAGAAAAGCATTCCTTTAAGGGTTTTGGTATGTTAATTAAGCACACTCACATTCATTTGCTATCTTGGGTGTTGAGCAAAGAGGGGTCCTGAGGGGTTAAGATCAGGTTAAGATCAGGTGCCCAGCTCAGAGATGAGCACATGATTCAGTGAGCTTGTTTACATTATAGCAGTGCTCCTATTAGTCACATTTTTGTTGTGTGACTGACACTGTGACCAAAGTAACTAATTGAAGGAAGGGTTTTTTGACCTTAGGCTTCCAGAGAAGAGTCCATTATAGCAGGGGAGGCATGAAAGCAGAGCTAGAGCAGAAAACTGAGATACCACATCTTCAAGCATAAGTGCTGGAATGAAAGGCATGTGCCACCATATTCTTAACTAAATAGGACAAAAACATGTCAATTGTAACCCATGTTTCTGCAACTGGTCACGTAGCCTCAGCTGATATGTATAACTACCTTCTACTACCCATTCAGTAGGCAACTCTGTAGGTCATTGCTCTTTCCTTGGAGGAGTGACCCATATCTTTATCCCTGAAGGGTCTTGGCTATTTGTTGTCCTATCTGGATTGGGTTTTTGCAGTTTCCCATTGTCCTGAATTACAGGACATGGTAGCACCAAAAGATGCCGTAGGGAATCTCCTACCATCCAGACATAATCTTCCTTACCCTCATTGTGGAGAAACAGTCTAATTTCTCCCTGTAGTTTGGATCAGTCACAGCTAATACTGTTATTTTCTTAGCCTGTTGACTTAAGGGCAAAGTGGCCTGGGGGAAGTCCTAAACTTCCAGTTCAATGGAATGTTCATTATGTCTCCTGGCAGAAGCACTCCTCCCTCTGGAACAAAAACTTCTAGGCCAGCAAAGCTCAAAGTCAAAGTTTTCCTCCTGGGTCACTAGGGGTGACAGTGAGTGGAATCTTTCTCACTTTTACCCCTTGATTTCTATTCCTGTATATCGTGGCTACAGGAAAAACAGTACTATATATTGGAATGTGATTCAAAGTATTCAATATATGGGACCCTGCCCTAGCCCTCCAGGTTATTGTCATGTATTTGGTGTTTAAGAGGCCATTCTATACTTCTCTGAGGCCAGCTGCTTCCAGACGGTGAGGAACATGGTAAGACCAGTAGATTCTATGATCATGGAATACAGTGTCAAATTATGCTAGATTTTAAGACAAACAATTTAAACATCTACTACAACAGCAGAGAGAGAAGTGTAGAAAACAAAATTCTTAGAGGAGCTGCTTACATGCAGATTTTTATTTAATTCTGAAACAAGACCTGGGTTTTGAACTGACAGGACATGATGAAGAAGCATCAATTCCCCCTGTCCCATATGGCCAGTAGTTTACATATGTCCATGGCCCTCCTGAGTTGTGATAATAGTAGAGTTTTGAGAAGTTAATGTGAAGAATACTACCTGGATATATCAAAACCCTAACATATTAAATTTCTAAACCTTGAAATGATTATAACAATCCTAAGCCACCTAATGCCTTTATTTTGTATGTTTTGTATAAGAGTACTAAAGCAAAGGGGATATTTTACTGATATGTCTTCTTCAACAAATGTGTGTGTGTGTGTGTGTGTGTGTGTGTGTGTGTGTGTGTGTGTAGGCCAGAAAAGGGTGTAGGATCCCCTGGAGCTGGAGTTACAGGTGGTTGTCTATCACAGTTACAGGTGGGTGGTGCTCATGGAACTTGGGTGCTCTGCAAAAACAGCATATGCTTTTAATGGCTGAGTGGGTTCTCCAGTCCCTGATAAACTTTAAATTTCTATTGCAGTCAATTATTTTTCTCCTATGTCCTCTCTTTAATACTAATTTTTGTCCTGTGAATTTTGTGGTGATTTTGCTGTTGCTAAATGCTTGAATCCAGAATCTTGGAAGATATGCGGCAAGCAAGCTGTCACTTAGCTAACTTCCCAACCCTTGTGAAAATTTCTTTAAAAAATTCTATTAAAGCAAGATTTTCAGGATTATTACTCAAGCTGGAATCACTCTTCTTTATTTGTTTGAAGCTGTATAATAAGAGACAAAGTGCTGGCAGAAAAATTGTATCAAACAGTTATCTTGTGTGGAGTTGGAGAAGCTTTGGCTTGTATGTTTAATTTAATCTAAAAACATGTCTGGTTGAAGAGTAGGAGACAGCTGTAAATTACACAGTCAGGAAAAGAGACCCTGAGTTCCAATTACTTGCATTTAAGATGGTCCATTTGGGTTCCTGCCTAAAGTTGTTGGCCCTGTTGAAGTGTTTGTTTTTGTTTTTGTTTTTTTTTTTCCCTGACAGTGGGGTTCCCTCTGGCCTGAAATTTCAAATTCTTGTCCTTGCTCTATCTATCCAATCAGCTTCCTGCTTTTATACAGGTGAACAATTTAAAAACATCCTGCCCTGTCCAATCCAAAGTTGCAAAAGGGGAGGCCAGTCCTGTACCACCTCTTACCCCATAGAATATAAAAGCCCAGACTCCCTAGGGGCTAGATGGGGCTCTGCACCCCCGCCCCCACCTTGTGGAGAGTCTGTCTTTGTATGCTCTGTGGAGTGTTAATTTCACTTCAATAAACCTTGCCCATGTCCTGTGACTTCAAACTTCTCTTGTAATTCTTTACATGGAGAAGAAATAGACCCAAGAAAAGACCCTATACTACATCATAGTCAGTATAAAAATACACATTGGAGGGAAAATGGCTGGTTCAATTGTTTCAGCGTGAAATTCTTATAGATTCACATACACCAATATATCTTTCTTTAGTGAATAGCAACAGTGACTATAGACAGTATAATACCAAATGGAAAGACTCAGATTGTAGGCAAGTCCATGATAGCCAGTAGACTGGTATATGAAACCGATCTGTGTTCAGATTGGAGGGGTCTCATAAGCTGGCCATCTATACTGCCCAGGAAGAACTGGAGGCCATAAACTAGCAGGCCATGTACTATATTTGGCATACAAATAAATTTTAGCCCATATAACACTTTTTTGTTTTATAGTCAATTAATTCATTGTATTTTAAAATAAAATTACACATATAAATTTAATTTCTGGGTTTATTTAAAAAAATTAGGGGCTGGAGAAATGGCTTAGTGCTTAAGATCACTGGCTGTTTTACAGAGGACTTGGCCAACAATTATCCCTAACTCTAGTTCCAGGGTGTCGGATACCATTTTCTGACCTCTGTGGGCATTGCATGCACTTGTTGCAGTTTTATACATGTAGTCAAACACTCCAAATAAAATAAACAAAAATAAAAAGAATTAAAAAAAATTAGCCAGTATGCCAGTATTTAGCCATTTTTCAGTTGCATCTAAACAGCAGCTCTCTTTTCAGATGACCTGCTTTGATTTATATAAACTGATAAATCTTATGTTAACACCAGCACTGTTCTGTGTAGGCATTTGAGTTCATAATCCATCTGATAACTTAAAACCTGGAATTCCTCTTGAACAATCTCCCCAGTTTTAGAGACACACCCTGTTCCTCACTCAGTTATGTCCTCTTCCTCTACTTAATTTTCCAAGCGTTCTCATATTTCTCTTAGTGATTATTGTATTGATTCCCACACTTGCTCAGCTGTTTCTCTCATAACAGCATCCATTTCCTTAAGAAATCTGGAGTTGGGCAGTAGAATATTACAAAGCATTTGATATTCATCCAAGGATATTTTGCATCAGCCTCGTCGCTGGTATCCAAAAGAAATTTTAAGACTGCCCCTATCTATACAAGTTAAAATAAAATTAATGTCTAAGTCACAACTTTTCAGCAGTTTCCTAGACTCTGGTTTTAGTGCACAGACAATATCATTACATAGGATTGGTTCTTAGTATACTCAGCACTAAAAAAGATGACTCAAATTGTTTTCTAAACAACTTTTTCCTTTACAGTGCTGTTCCAGGAACCATAGTAGCATATAGTTATTTGTCTTACACTCACTCCATGGCTTCTTAACTCCAAGAATTGAAAGGCACAGTGAGAATTAACTCTAGAAGTAGTTGGGGTAGCAGGACATGAGAAGAACTACCAAATATGAATCCCGAAGTCTGGAGTCCAGAGTATTCCAGCAGTGCACTGCAGTACCTTTGTTAGTGGAGCGTCAATGACATGTTTATTTTATTTTTTCATCTCATCCTAGATTTATTATAACTGAGCTGCAGGCAAAAGGATAGAACTATTACATAAATACTTCGATTCCATGTATATATCTTAAATAGAGGAGGAATTCAAACAAGAATACAGGATAAAATATTCCAAAGCTCCAAGAAGCAGTTATGTTACTGAGCTCCATTTTTACAGACAAATAAGGCAATATCCTAGCACATTAGCTTTTTGATAATTTTTATACACTTTTATATTGTAATAAGAGAATGATAACCAGAGCTCAGAATGTACAGTTCTCACACTATTTTCACACTTTGTGAACACTATATAGCCTTTCTTTTAATAAAGATACATTGTAATAAACACCTTGCCCTTAAGTTTATAGTTTATAATAACCTATGATTAATACCCTAAAATTGCCTTTTTATGTGGTCATCCACACAACAGAAGGTCAGACAGCTCCTGGACAGTCAGAATTGCTTTGATGTCCGTTTGCATAGTGGCAAAGTGAGACTATGCTGAGCCAGACAAGGAAGATGACATCAGAGAAATAAATTCTCTGAGTCCTGGGAACAATGGACGATCATGGCTTGACGTGGCTGAAGGAAGACATATGGCAATGCCTCCTCACAGAACACTGGCAATTCTAAGGGACATCAGGGTTGAGCAGGGAAATGAGGCCAGTGGACCAAGGGTTATGTCAGTTTGAATTCTGTAGTTAACAGGGCTGTAACTTTAAACAGCACCATTCTCCCTTTATGGTTTTATAGAGTTTATGACTGTCACTCTGGAGGGGACACAGCAACGCCCACCAGCTTTTGATTCTGTAAGGGCATCCATCACCTGCATCTCAGATCATATTCCCATGGTGCTTAACTGCTATGCGAAGCCTAATGCTCAGTATCAGGGAAGCTGAAGGCAGATGGGCCGAGAGCCTGGCTAGCAAGTATGTGAACACGAAGAGTGCACAGCTTCTCGGAAGCTGACTGAGTTTTCATGTTTTGCCTTTTTGGTGGGGACAGACATAGGGAGAATCCCAGTGTCAAGGAAGATGATCTGCTAGGTTTCCAGAGGTGATACACTGACCAAGGAGCCTGCCATTCCAGACCCATGTTCTGTTTCCATGTGTCTAGAGAAGAATGCCTCTTCATCGCCTGCCACATCACTTGCACCCTCTTGTCTCAACTTTTATTTTTTTTTATTTTTTATTTTATTTTATTTTATTTATTTTATTTTATTTTATTTTTTGGTCTTTTTCGAGACAGGGTCTCCCTGTAGCCCCAGCTATCCTGGAACTCACTCTGTAGACCAGGCTGGCCTTGAACTCACAAAGATCCGCCTGCCTCTGCCTTTGTCTCAACTTTTGAAACAGTCAAGGCACATTGCTGCCAGCTACTCCTCCCTGTCAGTGAGTTACGATGGCCGAAGTATCAGGTGTAGGGCCAAAGGGGAAATCTATAGCTGCTAGAAGTTTTTTCGGACAAGAGACTGGAATTAAAAATATCTGTAAACTTTGCCCTCTGTACTGTTTTCTTCCTTCAGTCCTGGTGGTTGGTGACAGTTGGAACATCGAGTTGGCAGTACCTTCTATGGCAAATGGCAGACTCCTGAATCTTCCCACTGAAGAGCAGGACTGATAAAGGATAAAAGAACACATTCTCTCCTGTCCCAATATTTTAATGTTCACCTCTTTGAATGCAACATGGTTTTTGGTAAAAATAAATTCACTCTAATTTAACATGATATTCCAAATAGGAAATCTGGCTGAGCACATCGATTCCCCAAATACTAACTGTGATTCAAAAGCAACAGAATAGCAGATCACTAAATCTATTTCCAAGCTCCAGAAGGCAATGTATCCCACTGGTTGTGCAAGCTCTTCTCACTCAAGCCCAGGTCATGTTTTGGTATATACATCCATCACCATGTCCTTCTAAAATTTGGAAATATGACATAATACCATTTAACTAGCTGCATTTCCAGGTTTTGGGTCTAGAAATGAATTTAAGGTGTAGTCTAATCACATATCAACTTCCACATATCATGAATATGTTCATCACAAAAGAGTAGGACGAAGTCTCTGACCAGCACTAATACTATGATCAATCAAGTATTAAGGAATGCACATTCTAGATGTAGACAGATGTATACAGACATGATGGAAAGGAACACCAATCTTATTGCACATGCTGTCCAGGTGAGCCATAAAAACGCTGTGATACAGGATGAAGTCGTTTCATCTTGTTTTCTCTCAGCCCTTTTTTCTAGAGTCTGATGAACAGCGAGATCAATTGACATACATGGGAGATCTGAGAGTAGCTGCCATTTGATCTAGGACTTTACAAACATAGCATGCTATTGCCATGGTACGTTCTTTATACATCAAAATAAAGGGGTGTTTCAGAAGTTCTTTATACTTGGGTCTTTTGGATTCATCCTTCATAAGGCACAAGTTGACAAAATTGATGAAAGTGGGGGAGAATTCCCTTTCTTCACAATTACTCAGCTGTGGAGGATCTCCTTTCACCACGTGTTAGCTGATCAAATATACTATTCCACTTTGGGTAAGGAAATCGGCCTGTGACCAACTCATACAGTGTGATCCCCAAGCTCTAGACATCAGAATAGACATCATATCTTTGTGGGGATGCCCTTGGGTCTATTCTTCAGGTACCATGTATGGCCTGCACCCAGCATCTCTTGTCTTGGCAATGGAGTCCACCAGCTGTCCACTGATGCCAAAGTCATAGAGTTTGATATTTCCACCTCTGTCCAGAATGTTGGAAGGTTTGATACCTCTGTGAATAATTTTCAAGTTTTCTTTCAAGTGGTTTACTTGCTAAAGTGATTTTACCTAAGTTTCTTCTGGAATAACATCTCCTAATACACTATATACATATTTGTAAAACTTATCAAATGAGATAGACATGAGTTCCATACAGATCCAACAGTCACCCTCTCTAAAGAGTGCACCATAAAATTGAACAATATATGGGCAATCGCCACTCCACATTACTATATCCAAATCTATAAGAAGTTGTTTTTTGTTCTTTTCCATCCACTGCTGACCGTATTCCTTTAACTGCCATTATTTGCCCAGTTGGTTTGTGGACCATTTTGTTGACAGAACCACAAGTGCCTCATCCAATTTCTCCAAGGTCTCTCAAGTCCTCTGCAGTGAAATCCAAGTGTCGTTCAGGAGAGATCTTCAGTTTCCGTCTCTCTATGTATGGACTCCTGTAGTATTAGGATTCAGAGTAAACCTTGCTGTTGATTTGACAGGTAGATTTGCAAAATTCAACTTCAGTGCTTAGCTTTTACCCTGCGTGCTGCTGTGGGGGTCCCGATAGGGTCAGGGGTACCACTGCCACTGCTCCCCCCACCCCCCAGCAGCCGCTGCAAGGTCTTGGGGCTTCCATTGTTGAGACTAAGTCCAGTGATGTGTTTTTTAAATGGAGGAGTGATAGAAACCACTTCATGTCCATCTTATCTTGGCCTCCTCTATATTCTGTGTCACCTTCAAAAGCAGCTTCTTTAATGTTTGACCAGCCTGTGAACAGGAACTCTAGCTTTTCCTAGAGGCATGCACAGCATAGGCTTTTCCCTAGAATTTCACATAGAGACCTTCTGAAGTTTTTCTTTAGGTAAGTTTTTTGTTCCTGTAAGGTCCTACTTATGCGATCTGTTAAATTTTCTGCTTGTCCCATTTCTGCAGAGGACTGGTACCACTGTTTTCCTCTCAGTATCCAGTAGCTCATCTTCCTTCTCTTCTGCGTTGAACTTTCCAACATCCTTATGTTAATGAGAGCACATGAGCATGGCCTCAAGCTCCTGCATTCTAAATGTAACTGTTTTTTTTACATCAATGTTACTTTTTTCATGTGAAACAGACCTCTATGAATAAGTAAATGAATCTATCCAGTTTACTATCATGAAGAAATATTGAAAATAATCTAGTGTACCCCATAATTCCCTCCAAACCTAACAATAGAAGATGAAGAGTTGCTGAAATACTATGTTATACATAAAGGAAAGTTTACATCTACATGTTATAGCTTGGATCTTGAATGTCTCCCCACAGCCTGTTTACAGAAGACTTATTCCTGATCTTTGGTACTCTTGATAGGAACCTTTAGGAAGGAAGTTAGGTCACTGGGGAAATGCCCTCAAAGGAGACCTGCAAGATCATGGTTACCTTTCTTTCTCTCTCTTTGTTTGATTGGCACAAAGTAAACAGTTCTTCACCACATGCTCCCAGTGGATACAGTGTGCTACTATGGGCCCAAAGCTACAGGGTTAAGTGGGCCAAGATAAAGTTTTCTGTCTAAGTTCACTCTCTCAGGTTTTTTTGACAAAGTGACAGAAAGCTGACTGCCACATTAGACACTCAGGATGGAGTAAAAGCATCTCAGCAAACATGCTATACACAACATTGTCATGGTATTTTGTCTTCATTCAAAGTCAGTAAGAAAGATGTTCACAATTACTTATTTCCTCAGAATTCAGGAAACTAATTTTTCGTTTTTTTTTTTTTTTTTTTTTTTTTGGGTCAGTGAAAAGTTAATGGGATGGAATAATTGTGGGGTACGGGGGGAAGAAAAGGTCTTCCCTGTACCCCCAGCTGTCCTGGAACTCACTCTGTAGACCAGGCTGGCCTTGAACTCACAAAGATCTGCCTGCCTCTGCTTCCCAAGTGCTAGGATTAAAGGCGTGTGCCACCACGCCTGGCTCAGGAAACTAATTTTCACACACAATGAACTTAATTCCCATAAATATACTCCAAATTGAATGTGCTGGGACATTTTCATTTGGGTAAAGAAGGTGAAAAAGACATTTATTTAGCTTGGTGACTCTTGAGATCAGAGTCATGATTAATTATTGGTAATTTTCAGGTAGAACCACAGACTATTGGTATAAATTATCTTTACTTTAAATGTTATAAACCTGAGATCATTTAACTGGAATTGTGACGAAATTAGAGAACAGGTAGAGAACAGCACTGTGGATCTCCCACGTCTGTTAGCTCTTGAAGGCTGGAGCAAATTCCCCCCTGCTTGAAGCCAACAGATTGAGGTGGGGTCTGGTTCTGCTGAGTCTGCCATTGACTCTCCCAGTTTAATTTCTCCCAGGAACGTCTTCGACCTGGGCCCTGAGCTGAATTCAGCTGGAGTAGGGTAGAGCCAAGAAGGTGGGAGCCAGACTGCTGAAAATTTTGGGTGTACCATGTTATATAGAGCCAGGTGGGTGCTGATTGGCTGTGTGTGTGTGTGTGTGTGTGTGTGTGTGTGTGTGTGTGCAAATAAGGCATAGAAATGGATTAATTAGGAAAGAGTTGTCAAACCTGGAGGGGAGGAGGAGACCAAGTTTTCCCAGCCAGGTCTTGGTGGTAGGGAAGGACCTGGGAGCTTGAAGCAGTTTCTGATGGCTGCAGTTATTTTCTGATCACCTTTGCACCCAGTGCTGTTGCTGTGATCATGATCTCTGCCTGGAGCTGTCCTGCTGCTGCCACAGGCACCTCCAATCTTGGATCTTCACTGGGCTATTGCCAATGGTTGGGAGGAGGGTAGGTTTCTTTCTTTTTACTTTTTTTCTTTTCTCTTTTCCAGCCTGCCTCTCTGATGATAGGCGGGGTCCCTCCTATTCCCTATAAATGAGACTCTGCAGGTAAGTAGTTCTTCAAAATGTCTTCTGGACAAGCCTGTAGAAACATAGAATAACCTGACATGTATAGCTAATATTATCTAGCTGTAAAGTTGAATTACTGAAAAATACAGAAAGAGACAACAATAAACATGCTAAATGTCCTTTCAGAAAATGCATTCATCTCATTGTTCTACAAGTCTTTTAATGTATTCTGGGATATTACCAGTAATATAGATTCTACATTCCTGAGTAATAAAATAAAACATTAATCTTAGCCATTTGAAATAAAATATTATTTTGTTTCTATATTCAGCTGAGTCATTTTTTTCAGGTTTCTTAGGCAACCTTGCATAATTATGTTTTCTTATTATAGCTGAACAAATGTACAACTTTTTCTACACATGACAGGATATACATGAACAAGATATATGTGATATATTCTGTGGTATATATGTATGTATATGTATATGTATAGTGTATGTGTGCAATATCAAAATAATGTTTCATATCCTGAGATCTTATTGATATAATACTCATAATGTTTTCAAAAAGCTGGAATTGATTTTTAAAATAAAATCAGATTTATTCTAAAACTTCATTCTATTTATCAGTTTTAAGAGCCAACACAAATTAGACAAGCTTCTACAGTATTTAGTCTGTGAACAAGATAAACATTATTTTACAACCTCCTATTTTAGGGCACTATACTTAAGAGTACAGGGCATAAAACATATTTCTTAATCTTTAAGAGTTTATGAATTATTGTATAAATGGCATGAATTCAGGGTTGTACTTATTTGGGTTCTTTATTGCTGTATAGAAAACTACCGAAAACTTAATGGCTTCATAATAGCAATTATTTTCTTGGGGTTTGGTGGGTTGCCTGGGGATCAGCAGATCAACTTTCCTACTGGCTTACCTTGAAGTCTGTCATACCACTGCAGTCAGATGGTAGCTAGTTTGGAATATCCAAGATGACATTACTCACAGGAGGCCTCAGGAATCCTCAGTCTGATGAGCTCAGTTTCCATGAACCTGTACTGCACCAAGCTTAATTATCCCATAAAAAATTCTCAACCCATGTCTACTCCTGTCTTTTCTTCTCTTCCCTGTGTTTAAATAACATACTTCATTAGTTTAGAATGTGCATCTATGAGGGAAAAACTCAACTCTCATGAAAACCAACAGAAGTGTCTTCATAATTAACTTTTACTAATTTATTTCTAAGCCCACAGTTATTCAGTTTTAATGAGTCACTGAGTTTGTGATTGTTAAAGTGCATGCTCCCTATTTAGAATTGTATCGATCTCAGAAACATCTGCTACTCCATGCATGACTCCTTTCCTTCTTCAGTATTTAAAAGAACCAACAGTAGATTTGACAACTAGTACTGAGTCAGATTTTAGCTTTATTATAATTCTTACTAATCTGACAGAATTTCTTCCTTATTTCTACATTTATGAATATGCTATTTGTCTTGAGGAGAGTCCATAATTCTTCCCCATTAATGCCATCTTCTCTATGTTTCAGACACTATAATCTATATAGAAACCTTAGCTTATCTTTGGGGACTATCTCTGTCACCAACTGAGGACACTCTATTTCTGGAAATTCTCATAGAAATTGAAGCCTGTATCTAATCAGGCAGTATGGGAGCTATTTTCTAAAATGGCCCTCCCCAAAGGCCTCAGTCCCCTGTTTGCTGATCTCTACATGGTGAGGCTGAGCCACTCTGTCGTCAGTCAGAGCTGATTGATGATGACTGGTTTACTGTATTAAACCTCACCCACCCACAGCTGGCTCAGGGATCATTGAGGAAGAGGGAGAGTAAAGATTGCAAGAGCCAGGGCTGGTGCGGGAATGCTGGGAACCAGTGGGCTACAGACAACTGGAACCTTTCACATGTCAGCTTGTGAAATTTTGGCATCAGGCATGGAACTCAGGCCAACTGGGACAAGGTCTCAGAGTGGAGCAAGAGAAATGGGTGAGAGACCGGGCCTAGACTGAGAGATTACAGGAGACTGATTACTGCTGGGTGAGGAAGACTGTGCTGCACCTAATATTTCTAGATGTGCTGACTAGTTACCAGTGGATGAATTTGCATGGAGGGATATCTGGGTTCAAAAGCTTGACTGGATAGGGCTTAGCTTGGATGATATAATGCATGAGTTCTGATGGGGGTTTGGGCATGGAGGGGTGCTGAGTTTTATTGGGAGCCATTTCATGAGATATACAAATGCTCAATAAAAAGAATATACAGAAAACGTGGATATTCTGGAAATTCCAACTCAGAGATTTTGAAGTACCAAGAACCTTGATTTCCTGCGTTTCAGAGGCCAAAACCATGATATGTAAAGCTCATGGACTCCACTGGTGAAGGAGGCCACCTGGAGCTGTGCTGAAGATGAGATGTGATTCAAATGGAGTTGAGGCGGAGGAGGAGAAATCTGACAGTCAGTTCACGTGTCTCTTGCAAACAAATGAGTGACCTTAGGATGGTAGTCCATGGTGTGGAATAAATGCCTACAACACAACCACTGCTGCTTTGGCATTTAACAAAATTAACTTTAAATTATTTAAAGAAATAATTTTGCTTATTATTTTAGCACATTTCTTGATTTTTTTTTATCCCATGAATGTCTCAGTGTGAGAAAAATCTATTAATTTAGAAAAATTCTTCACTAGCTCTCTAGAAGCCATGCTATTGGTGGGCCTGGGCATTGGCATGATTGCTGTGATCTGGATGAACATAAGTTGGTTTTCTGTTTACAGGACACTCCATTTTTGTGGAAGTAAGATTTTCCATGGTCTAAGTCTTCTTTTGTTTACCAAATATCCAACTATTAATTTTATAAAAATGTTTTAAAATAGTCATCCATTTGGTGGATTTTTATTAGATTCCATTGAGGTTAAACCATGTCAAAGGGAATTCTGAACTGCAACCTCCAATATGAGCAGAAGTGAACTTTGGAGAAGATCTCAGATGTGAGATCCAGAACAGTGAGCACATCAGCTCTGAGTAGAAAATAAACCCAAGGTGATCAAGGACCAAAGAAAGTTAGCCTTGCTATAGCATGCTGAGGTCAGGCCTCTTGATGTGTGGGGTTCTGAAGTTGTAATAAAACTTTGCATTCTCAGTGGGAGGATAGGGCATGGGATTGTTTTGAGCAGGGCAGTGGCATGACTATGAGGACCATCTCAGATTCTAGATAGAGAAAGATTAAACAGAGTACAGCATAGGGTAGAAGTGTCTGAGGAAACGTGTTGGCACTATTCAGGGATGATGCACCATAGATTAGATTGAGATAGAAGAGTTGGTGAGACACTCCTCTTCAATATAGTACTTGAAACACTTGCTAGAGCAATAAGGCAAGAAAAGGAAATTAAAGGAGTACTAATTGGAAAAGAGGAAGTCAAGCTATCCCTATTTGCTGATGATATGATTGTTTACTTAAGGGATGCTAAAAAATCAACCAGAAAACTCCTAGAAATGACTAATAGCTTCAGCAAAGTGGCAGGATACAAAATTAACCTAAAAAAAATCAATGGCCTTTTTTACACCAAGAACAAACAATTGGAGAAAGAATTCAAAGAGACCTTCCCACTCACAATAGCCTCAAAAACAATAAAATACCTAGGAACAAACCTAACCAAAGACACCAAAGATCTCTACAACAAAAAATTTAAACCTTTAAAGAAAGAAATTGAAGAAGACACCAGAAGATGGAAAAACCTCCCATGCTCATGGATTGGGAAAATTAACATTGTAAAAATGTCCATTTTACTGAAACTCTTGTATATATTTAACGCAATCCCAATCAAAATCCCCAAGAGTTTCTTCACAGGCTTGGGAAAAAAAAGTCCTTAAATTCATTTGGAAAAAATAAAAGACCCTGAATAGCCAAAATAACCCTGAGTGAAAAGAGCTACAGAGGGGGGATATTTGTACCAGACTTCAAACTATACTACAGGGCTATAGTCATAAACACAGCCTGGTACTGGTACAAAAACAGACTTGTTGACCAATGGAACAAAACTGAAGATCGAAATCTGAGCACATACAATTTCAGCCAGCTCATATTTGACAAGGGGGCCAAGAAGACACAATGGAGAAAAGACAGCATCTTCAGCAAGTGGTCTTGGCAGAACTGGATCACCACTTGTAGAAGAACAAAATTAAACCCCTACCTCTCACCTTGTACAAAAGTCAACTCCAGATGGATCAAAGACCTCAACATGAAACCCCAAACTCTGAAGATGATAGCAGAAAAAGTTGGCAGCAGACTATAAGACATAGGCGTAGGAAAAGACTACCTAAATCAGACAGCAGCTGCACAAAAATTAAGGTCGACAATTGACAAATGGGACCTCATTAAACTCAAAAGCTTCTGTACATCCAAAGAAACAATCAAGGAAGTGAAGAGAAATCCCACAGAGTGGGAGGAAACCTTCACTGCAGAAACATCTGACAAAGCATTGAGTTCCAGAATATATAAACTACTCAAAAAACAAAGAGGAAAGAAAACAAATGACCCACTCAATAGATGGAGCAAAGAACTGAACAGAGACTTCACAAGTGAGGAATTAGAGATGGTTGAGAAATGCCTTAAGAAGTGTTCAACATCACTAATCATTAAGGAAATGTGAATTAAAACCACTTTAAGATATCATCTTACTCCAATAAGACTGGCTAGGATCAAGAAAACAAATGATACCAAGTGCTGGAGAGGTTGTGGGGAAAGGGGAACACTCATCCACTGCTGGTGGGAATGTAAACTCGTACAGCCACTATGGAAAGCAGTGTGGAGAACCCTTGGAAGACTTGGAATGAACTTGCCACCCGACCCAGCCATACCACTCCTAGGCATGTACCCTCAAGACTCACCCCACCACAGAGATACATGTACGGCCATGTTTATTTCAGCTCTCTTCACAATAGCAGGAGGTGGAACCAACCCAAATGCGCCTCATTTGTTGAGTGGATAGAGAAAATGTGGTACATCTACACAATGGAGTTCTATGCAGCAGTAAAGAAAGATGACATCATGAGCTTTGCAGGAAAATCGCTGGAGCTAGAGGACATCATGCTGAGTGAAGTAACACAGTCCCAGAAAAACAAACGATGAATGGTATCCCTCATCTGTGGATGCTAGTGCCAATTACCTAGTTGTAAGTATTTCTTGTGCATGGCCCCTTCAGCTTTCGTCCAAGAAGCTGGGAATGATGCATACTGGAAACAACAACAGCAACAACAACAACAACAGAAAGGACTGCATCGAAGAACTGACTGAAACAGTGAACTTCTGCTCAAAGCAGTCAACTTCCACATGGAGAATATTGAGAAAGACTGAGAAAGAGATGAAAAGCATGTTTGGCAGAATACATGAGCTCTGGTGGCTTGGGGGGATAGGGAGGGGAGACACTGGTCTAGATTTGATAAAAAATATATAAATAAATAAAAAGTTGGTGAGAAGTGTGGTGCTCTCTGGTTCTCGTCCCTCCTCTCCCATCTTTATTTCCTTTATCCTTTCTTTTTATTCTCACTTTGGTGCTGCAGTTGGTGAATTCCCATCTTGGGCCTCACAGTCCTTCACCTCTTACCTTTGATTACCTTTTCTTACATATTTTACTTCCTTGTCTATTCTCTCTGTGTGTGTCTCTCTCTTCAGGTGTTTTGAGAAGGGGTCTCACTATGTAGTTCAAGATGTCCACAACCTTACTATGTAGCCTAAACTGGTCTTGAACTCACAATCCCCCTGCCTCAGCTTCCCATTCTTTTCTAATTTCCCCCTTTCCTTTCTTATTCTTTATTCCTTTATCTATGTTTAGGCATTGTAAAGTCCATCTTTGTTATTATTATTATTTTTTTGGTCTTTTTGAGACAGGGTCTCCTTGTAGCCCCAGCTGTCCTGGAACTCACTCTGTAGACCAGGCTGGTCTTGAACTCACAAAGATTCGCCTGCCTCTGCCTCCCAAGTGCTAGGATTAAAGGCGTGCGCCACCACGCCCGGCTGTAAAATCCATCTTAACCCCATTCTCAAAAGGACTTGAAGTTTGAATGCTTACTTTTTTGAGGAAGCAAATGAGCATGGCAGAATATTCTTTTTTTAAATGTGTATGAGTGAACTGTCTGCATGTCGGTTTTATGCACCCATGTCATGCAATGCTGCAGAGGTCAGAAGAGGGTGTCAGATTCCCCTGGAACTGGAGTTAAAGATGGTTCTTAGCTGCCATGTGGGTGCTGGGTTCTCCCTCTAGAGCAGTTGGTGCTCTTAACCTCTGAGCCATCTCTCCAGCCCAAGAATATTCTAATTAAGCCAGCCTAGGGAATTAAAAATACTCTGACTTACAGGGTATGGTGGCGTGTGCCTTTAATTGTAGTACTTGGAGGAGGCAGAGCCAAGTGGATCTTTGTGAGATCAAAGCCACTCTTGTCTATATAGCTAGTTCCAGACCAACAGATGCTACAGGGACGCCCTGTTCTGACTTTGTCTCCCTTTTCCATTTAGGGGTCTGTAGAATTACTCACATTGTGGCCTTGGCTGGCCATGGACCGGCCTCAAAACTGTTTCTCAAAGAAATTCTCAGTAAATATGGTATTCATGTCTGAAGATAGAACTGGCTGAAAGAGTAACACAATTTTTATTTCCTTATGTTTGGGGTTTTGTTTGGTGTTGTGAATGAATGAATAATGAATGAATGAATGGAAATAAAAATATGATGCAAGAGAGAAAAGATTTTCTGGTCTACACAAGTAGATAAACAGGTGATACTTTGTGTGTAGCTCAGAAAAAATTTACCTTCCTACTAGTAGCTTGTAAATCTCAGATTGAGGATTTGAACCTAGATGGGAATGTTCTGGACAGCCTGTCCTCTCCCTGACCTGAGAAAATGGACATCTGGTAGAATCCCCAAGTGACAGTGACTGGGAAGGACTTGGGGACAGGCAGAAGATCAGAACCAGGGCACAAGTGCCACAGCAGGTCCTAGAACTGGACATCATTTAGGAACTCATTCACTTGCCAGGATTTGTGCTAGTCTGCTACACAAATCCTGCTTTCATTTATGTGATTACGATGTTTAAAATTTTTTCTTGGGGCAAATAGAAAGCCTTTTAATACTTTCCTGGTAATCATAGGATTTGGCAGCAAGAAAGTGTTCTACATTGTTAATAATGTGTCCCTGGTTGAAAAGTGAAAGAGGAACACAGAGCACCTTCTGCTGCAGTGGCAGCCATGCTCATTACCTGTTTGGATGGGCTGTGTGGCTACCTTGATTCTCCTTTGGATGGACCCACCATGAGACGCAGTCATCCCACTTCCTCAGTCCATCCCGTGTAGACATTTTTAGGCAAATATAATGATCTATTTTTGTAGCTGAAATAATTATGCTGCAGATTAGTTAAGCAATTAATTAAACTTTATTTTATTTTTAGTATCCAGGACTTAGGGAGTGTGCCAGGATAAAAGAATGCAACTGTATTTCCCATAATGGTATGTGGGGAGTAGAGGGTATAAATGGGGGGGGGTCCTTTGACCTAGATCTTAACGATGAAAAGTTGTCAAGTTTATACTGCTGCTCATGAATAGAGGTTGGACAGATAGTTGTATATGGAATTTAAAGAAAAGGATAAATCCTTTTATGACAATGTATATTCCTTAATTACCTATAAACACTCTAGTCAGCAATTTGTTTCCCAGCATCCTATTTATAAAGTCAAGTTAGTGCCTATAGGTTTGAACTAGGTTAGTGTTATTCAAGATGTATGAGCATGCAAATGGTATTACTGTGTACTTAATTCTCAAGATGTGACTCTTGAATAAACTTTATTTTTTTAATTTGGGTGTGATGGGTGTTTTGGAGGATGAGTCCAGTCTCTAGAACACTGTTAAACAACTATCATAGAAGATGTTTAAGCCAGCACACATAGACTTTCAAGACATCGACTGGAAGGCCATCATTTAATTTGTCTTGCATATGTTAAACACATGCTAACAGACCACTTACTCTGAGAACACCATCCAAATATCACAAAGCCTGTTCCAAAGGCTGGGCAATTTCCAGTCCCTTTGTCAAAGAGAAAATAACAACAAAAATTCAGTCCAAGTACAAGTCAACCAGAACTTTGGAAAACCTTCACAGTAACTTGCTTTTCACAACAACTAGAAGAAACTTTATGAATAACTCACAGTGGGGACCACATAACCCCATAATACTCAGAGCATATTTCCCAAGTTACACTTGATGACAAGGTAAACATTTGCTTAAGAAGTCTTTCAAAGGGGGAAGTGGTATGAAATTACTAGGGGATCCTCTCCCATCTTTGAAACCCCAAATTAGCTACAACTTGGCTCTATCCAGCACCCTCAGGGGAAGAGTGTTACAAATTATCTCATCCTTTGGTTTAAAGAAAACAAAAAACTTAGTGTTTCTTACAAAATGTTCTTAATTCCAAGTATTTGACCTGGTAGAATAAAGGTAGGGGTGGGTACCCACAGATGACAGTTACTGTTATTTTTGGTTGTTATTCAGGTTTTGGCAAAACAGCTGTCACTTGGCTCCTAGGAACTCAATGTGTAGATATAATTATGTCTATTCATTTATTATTCTTGTTTTGAGGAACATGACTGACTCCTCTAGAGTTTTCTAGTGTGGATGTAATTCCTAGGTAGCTGTTCCTGTGTCGTTATAAAACTGTGACATATCCAGGGGCTAGAGAAATAGTTCAGCAGTTAAGAACACAGGGTGCTCTTTCAGAGAACCTGGGTTTAATTCCCAGCATCCACATGGCAGCTAAGACTCTTCCAGCTCCAATTCCAGGGGTATCTGATGCCCTCCTCTGACCTCTGTGGGCATTGAATGACATGGGCTCACTTACATACTATGCAGACAATATACTCATACACATAAAATAAAAATAATAAATAAAATATTAAACCATGACACATCAACTTCATTTGAGTAGTTTTATACTTGACAATAGCCCCTCATATAAGAGCTATTAAAGTTAAAATGTCTTCAGTTTTTAAAGTTAACTTTATTTCAATAATTTTAGACAGAAACAAAACAAAAAACAATGTTCTGTTTTTAAGTTCTCAATCCTTGCATAAGATAAAGTAAAGCAATGATGACAAGTATCTGTTTGCTGTGATATATTGTGCAATGAACATTGTGTGCATAAAGCAGGGAATAGTTATTTTTTTTTAATTTATCACTGTTGCTGAAGGGAATAGTTATTAATATTAGGTGGAAGGTATGGCCCTAAATTCCAGAATAGAAAGGGTAAGAGATGTGTGCACACAGCAAAATCTACAGAATGCAGAATGTTAGACATGATTATGTGACAATTTGAAAATATTGTTCTTAATTTCCATAGCTGCATTGTAAAGAAAATCATCCTCACATTCTCTATGACAAAATGTTATGTCTGAAAAAAATAAGTGGGAAAAGGTAGCTACAACACTACAAATGGAAGTATATTGTATATAAAAACTTAAAGAACATGGGGCTGGAGAGATGGCTCAGTAGTTAAAAGCATTGGCCATTCTTGTAAAAGACAGGGGTTCACATTCTAGCACTCACATGGCAGCTAACAACTGTCCGTAACTTCAGTTCCAAGGGCTCTGATGCCATCTTCTATCCTCTGTGGGGATTGCACAACACAGGTGCACAGCACACGCATAACAGACACATAAAGTAAAATAAAATGAATAAAAAACTTTAACAAACTTAAAGAACTTAACCTAGAAGAACTATTTTATTTGAGTATGTGGTATTTTTATGGGTCAGGCAACTTTTATTTTTCAGGTAAGTAACTGGCAGCTACAAATCTCATTAATTACTGTTTATTGAGATTGAAAAATATTTTTAGGTGAATGTTTAAAAGTGAATGATCATATTAACTGATAGATGCTCTTTCCATAAAGAGGTGGAAACTCAAGTCCTTTCTACAAGGAACATGGAATGTGCAGTTGACAGGCAGCTTGTTTCCAAGGAGTCTCAAGTGCATAACGTTCACAGTGGAGTTTTCACAATCTCAGGAACTAATTGCTTCTTTTGCTGAAAAACTTTAAGTTTAAATCTTAAGTTATAAAAAAAAACCCTTTACATTGTGGAACTACTTTTTTCTTAATAATTAATTAACTAATTAACCAATTAATTAATTAATTAATTAACCAATTAATTAATTAATTAGGGTGTGTATGTGTGTGCATGGATGACCATGCCACAGTACTTTCATGGAGGTAAGAGGGTAACTTGGAAGATTGGTTCTCTCTTTCTACCATGTAAGTTCTGAGGAATGAGCTCAGGTCCTTAGACTTAGCTGTCAGTGCCTTGACCTGCTGTCTGAATTCTGTTTCTGTTACTGTAATAAAGTGCTCTGAGACAAGCAACTTGAGGGAGACAGATGACTTTGGCTTACAGTTCCAGAATGGATAGAGTCCATCATGGCATGGAAGGCGTGGCAGGAGGAGCCTGAGGCCGTCTGTCCTATACATCAGTAAGCCAGAAATAGAGAGCAAAGTTAAGAAAGATGAGGTGGTACACCTCAGATCTTACCCATAGTGATGTACTTCCTCCAGCAGAGCTGTTATCTGAAGTTTCCATAACCTTCCCAGACAGTGCCACCAGCTGGGGACCAAGTGTTCAAGCATGAGAACCTATGGGGCCATTTCAAATTCAAACCACAACACCCCGGGCCACCTCACCAGTCCTATAGTGTGTGTTTTCCCCCCTTCTTTATATAAGATGTATCTTCATGGAAAAGGAGTAAGGTTTACTAAAAGAATACTAGGAGAAATATTTCTAATAGTTGAGAAGGAAACCTATATTACATGTTTTGGGGAAAAAAGGAAAGATATTTGCTCCAGTGCTGTCAGACTGTCCCTTTAGATGAATTTAATGTTCTGGAATTTTATTACAGTTTAACCAACCCTCTACATCCTCTGAAAGCTACAATGGTTTGTTTTAACCAATGTGGTCTGAATCTTATCCAACATTCTACTAATATCTATTAGTGTTAAGCTTAGTAAACGCGATTAGTCAAATTTGTTGCAAATGACATTCACTTGTATAAATATATTATATATGCATAACTGTTATAAATCCGGTGCTCTCATTAAATGAGTTGACATGCCCTACAATGACCTGGGCTGGGAGTCTGGGCAAATGAGGTTATTCTGGAAGAAGGAAAATAGGAAGAATTAAAATGTTATTGCATATGAAAACTCTGTTTTTAGTAGCAATAAAAGGCATTTTCACTTCAATGTCTAAAATTTTTTATGATTTTATTGATGTTTTGTGTATTTCAGACATCATTTTTCAATTCAGTTTAGACATATTCCCTTTTACCTTCCCCCACCCCACCCCAGATCATGCATTCTGCCCTAACTGTCCTGCATCTTTCTCTCAGTCATATTTATGCTTAGGAATTCACATTTTCCTCCATTAATTTTATATATAAATTACTCAAAAAACAAAGAAGAAAACAAATGACCTACTCAAAATATGGAGGAAAAATCTGAACAGAGACTTCACCAGTGAGGAATTAATGATGGCTGAGAAGCATCTTAAAAAGTGTTCAACAACATTAATAATTAAGGAAATGCAAATTAAAACCACTCTCAGATATCATCACTCCGACACAACTAGCTAAGATCAAGCAAACAAAAGTCGCCAGATGCTGGAGAGATTGTGGGGAAAGGGGAACACTCATCCACTGCTGGTGGGAATGTAAACTTGGACAACCATTATGGAAAGCGATGTGGAGAACCCTTAAAAGACTCAAAATGAGGGGCTGGAGAGATGGCCTAGCGGTTAAGAGCGCCGACCCCTCTTTCAGAGGTCCCGGGTTCGATCCCCAGCACCCACATGGCGGCCGAGAGCCATCTGAAACTCCAATTCCAGGAGAACTCCAGTTCCAGGGGAGTCTGACACCCTCTTCTGACCTCCGAGGCATTGCACGTCACGGGTGCACAGACTTGCATGCAGACAATACATTCATACACATACGGAAATAAATAAAACAAAAAAAGACTCAAAATGAGCCTACCAACTGACCCAGTCATATCACTCCTGGGTATATACCCCAAAGACTCATCCTACCGTGAAGATACATCCATGTTTATTGCAGAGATCTCTTCAATGTCTAAAATTTTGGTATATCAAATATTTCAATCAGAGGTGGGCAGCTGAACCTGATTTTGTTATCAGTTAAATAGGATTTATTGTCCAGATTGGGCTCATGGACTCAGTATCTAGTTCAGAAAGTTTATGGCTGAAATGACCCATCATCACCAGAGGATATGCTTGTGGCACAAATTCAGTTTGGAACAGAGATTGAAAAGTGACTGACGTTCAGAAGAGGCAGAGGTGGTGCCAAAGTCCAGGCTGATAAAGATTCAAATATATTCTTCCAGAACAATTCTCTGTCATTGAACTAAAAGTAACAAGACTCAGATCTGGTACCTATTTATCTCAACTACAAGTTTAGTGATGACAATAGTGCAACTATTGTCCCTAACATTGATCAGGGGCAAAGTTTAGGCTAACTTAGTTTGATATGTCCCAGAAGTTATGGACGAGACTAAGGAAGAAACTGCTAAGATTTTCTGTCATAATGATCTGGTTTCAGGGTGTCAGTTGAGGTCACAAGTGAGACCTCATATCTTGCTTTCTGCTCATAACCTAATGAAGCACAATGAACATATTTTATTCATTGATTAAATAAAAATCAATGTAATTTTATGCAAACATTTCCCAAGATGCTGTTGTGCATGGGATATTCTGGTGCTTATAATGGTGGGCAACACAAATGTGATACTGCACCATGGGACTAAAAGTTTAGTGTTTGGCAAATTGATTAATTTAGAAAAATTTCATTTCACTGATTTAATTTTTGCTTATTGATTTTTTTCCTTAACTAGTAACAGCAATGAAATGGGAATCTTGGGGCTGGAGAGATGGCCTAGTGGTTAAGAGCGCCAACTGCTCTTGCAGATGACCCGGGTTTGATTCCCAGCACCCACATGGTGGCTAAGAACCGTCTTAACTCCAGTTACAGGGGAATCCAATGCCCTCTTCTGACCTCCACACCATTGCACGACACAGGTGCACCAACCTACATGCAAACAGTACATTCATACACATAAAAAAAGAAAATCCATAAAAAAGAAATGGAAATCTTTGATAGTCAGTTGTAGTAAACATTCTCTGCTTGGCACCTACCCTTTAACCACATACTTAACCAGCTCTCAGGCCAGTCTTTGTACTTTCTTGTAAAATCCAGTTTTAGCAAAGAACTCTGATTAAGTCAAATAGACAAGAACACCCCCTCTCTTAATATCTGACCCTTATTGACATTTGATTGGGCTCCTAGTTCTCCATCATCACCCAAATGGCATTTGATCACACTGGCCTGTCTCCAGAAAACATCTTTTTAGGTAATTTCTCTTACCTGTTGCACAATCATATTGACATGGTCTTTATATCTGTCAGGATGGTCTTGACTAAAGTCTTTCTTATCATGCTTCAACAAGCATCATTAGTTTTTTTTCTTTCAGAGTATCTACATATCTGCCATTCTGTATGTTATCACTTCTTTTTTAAAAAAAATTGTTTTATTTTTGTTGAGAGGGTCTCAGAACTCACTCTGTAACCAAGGTTGACTTTGAACTCATGGCAAGACTCCTGCCTCAGCTTCCCAAGTGCTGTGATTATAGGAGGCGTCACCATGCCTGGCTGTTTGTTCTTACTGGGATTTGAGTCACTTCTATTGCTGTTGCTACAACCCACATTTGAGGCAAGAATGAACTTTGGGTGCCACATATCTTTAGATAAGTAGATGTCCTCTAAACATGCATGCATGTGTTATTAAAGTACATATGAGCCCTTTTGTTATTCATTATCTAATATTCACCTCCATTCGATGAGTTACCTTAAACAACATCTCCAAGAAAAACATTGTTTATGTTCTAGAGAAATGCTTTTCCTCTTGCCCTGTATTCTTGAAACCAAATCCAATGCTTTCTGAACACAGGGAATGCTCTTATTCTCTGGAGAGGGACACTCCTTCTGGGTGTGGGAGTGACTTGAGAAGTATGTGGGTTACTAAATTAACTTGTCAAAGCTTTCTTAGCATGATTGTAATGAATTCTTGTAAACAAAGTGTCATTTAACAGAATCGACTAACATATTTTTTCTAATTTCATTCCAAGTTCTGATTCTAAATATACACACAAATTAGCATAGAATAAATAATATTTTCATGAGGCCACATGTAATATGCTCCAAACATGCTGTTGATTACTACATGGACTCTGAATGTTACTATTGCTAGTTATTTCATTTTTATCAAAAGTGTTAATTTCATTAAAAATTCAATAATAAAGTACAATTTCAGCATGATTTAAATCATATTTAAAATTTTGACATAAATTGTAATTTTAGACTTGCCTTTGACTTCTAGTAGTTATTTTGGGTATTTTATAAGAATATATGATTTCGAAACTAGTTGTTAAATGTTCCTTTAGTTTACATTTTATTAAAATGTATTCTTATATTTTATTTTAAATTCTATTTAAAATAATTCTATTTATTTATTTTATGCATGAGTATTTTCACTGCACACATTTATGTACAACATGTAAATTTTTGATGCTAGTGAAGGCCAGAAGAGGACATCAGATCACCTACCATCATCAAGTTGGCTTCATTCTAGTAATTCAGGTTCAGGGGTAGTTTAACATACATAAGTCAATGCATGTAGTTGACCACATAAATAGTCACAAGGACAGAAAATTACATGATCACTTCATTAGATATAGAAAAGGAGAAGAGACCTTTGACAAAATCCAAAATATCTTCAAGATAAAAGTCCTGGAGAACATAGGGATATGGAAAGTATATCTCAATATAATAACAGAAACATACAGCAAACACACAGCCAACATTATGCTAAATAGAAAATCTCAAACATTTCCACTAAAATTAGAATAAAACAAACATATACACCCTCTCTACACCTCTCAAACATTTCTACTAAAATTAGAATAAAACAAGCATATACATCCTGTCTACACCTCTCCAATAAATTGCTTGAAATGCTAGCTAGATCAATAAAATAAGAGAAGGAAATAAAGTAGATACACATAGGAAAGGGAGAAGTCAAAGTACCCTTATTTTCAGATGATATGATTCTGTACATATAAACCCAAGGACTCCACCACAAAACCCCTAGAGCTGATAAACACTTTCAGCAAAATAGCAGGATACAAAATTAACATGCAAAGAACAGGAGCTTTATCATTAGCCCTGAAAACATAACAAGAAGTAGGTTGAGGACCAAGGGAGTAAGATACTTGTACAATGAAAACTTTAAGGCAACAAAGAAAGAAACAAAAGATGATACTAGAAGATGGAACGACCTCTCTGTTCATGGACTGGCAGGACTGATATTGTGAAAATGACCATACTAACAAAGAAATCTGCAGATTCAACAAAATCCCCACCAGAATTTGAATGCAATTCTTCACAGAAATTGAAAAAACATCTTTACATTCTTATGAGAACACAAAAAGTTCATGTTAGCCAAAACAATCTAGAATAATAAAAACAGTCCTGGAGATACCATCTATCTTGATTTTAAGTTTTACTATAGAGGTATAGTTAGTTATAAATACAACATGGTACTGGCATAGAAACAAACGCATTGATCAGTGGAATGGAATTGAAGACTTGGATAAAAGCTTATATTCCTACAGCCAACTGATTTTTCACAGAGGCCAAAAATACACATTGGAGAAGAGATAACATCTTCAAGAAATAGTGGTCAAACTAAATAGCGTCATGCACAATAATGAGACTAGATGCTTATCTTATGCTGCACGAAACTCAACTCTAAACTGAGCAAGGATCTCAACATTAACTGACACCCTGAATCTCTTAGAGTAGAAATGGGCATATGATTGAACTTATAAGAAAAGACTTTCTAAACAAGATCCTAGTAGCACAGGCATTAAGTCCTACAGTAGACAAATGAAACCTCAGGAAACCAAGAAGCTTTTGTACAGCAATGGATACTGCCATTCTAGTGAAGAGGCAGCCTACAGAATGGAAGAACAAAGTAAACAGTGTCTCTCCTGAACACCACAGGGTATGAAATAAAAAGCCTAGTGCCATGTATGGATTACCTCTCTTCAAGTTGATGGTGTGTGGGAATCCCATCGACTATCCCCAAACATTGTAGGTTTTGCTGTTGGCTTGTCACCCTCTAGAACTTGGTGCTGGAACAATACTGAGCACTCCACCTAACTGGGTCTTTGGACTGTAAAACTCCCCTACTGACCTAGAAAATCTCCCTACTAGCTAGCTTTCCAGCACCTGAAGTGTATGGTTATACTATCAGGGGAGAAAAGTGTTCAACAGTGTTACCTAGTTGTGAACCTGCAAGCAAGAATAACAACTGGCCTGGAATTTTCTGACTTGATTTAATTAATTAATTAATTAACTAACTAGTTAGTTACTTACTATTTTATGTGTATGTGTGTTTTGCCTGCATATAAACACACCCATGTCATACAATGATTGTGGAGGCTAGAAGAGATTGCTGGATCCCCTGAAACTTGAGTTGAGAATAGTTATTAGCTGACATGTGGGTACTAGAAACCAAATCTTGGTGCACTGTAAGAGCAACCAGTGCTCTTAACCACTGAGCCATTGCTCCAGCCTTTTCTGATTAAAGTTAAATTTCCTCAAGATGAAACTCATGTATGGTAATTTTAACTGGACTAAAGTCCATGAGTGTCTATCTCCTAGTTAGGGGAAACCCTAGGACTCACTCTTTTCTGCTAAATAAACATAGCATTTAACTAATCCATAAGTTCTCACCTTTATATTCATAGATTAGTGTCTATCTTTTCCTGAAAAATTTTTATTGAATTTTTATGTATTTCATATGGAACATCCTAATCACCTTTATATCCCCTTCTTCACTGGCAAATTCCCATAGGTCCCTCCAGGAATTCATACACTCTGTCATTTCTATAAAGGCCTATCTTGTCAAGTGAGAAATCCCTCAGTGAACGTTCATCAGCTGGATTTACTGAGCCTATCTGAGTCTCTCCCTTTAAGAAATTCATCTCTTGTTCACACAGCAGTAGTCAGCTACCAATAATTCCTTGACTAAGATTGTCCCTTGCTGTCCATTTCCACAGTGCTGAGTTTTGTCTGCTTGAGTTTGCATGGGTCTTATGCATGCTGACACCATTGTAATAGGTTCATATGAGCAAGGTCCCAGGAGCCTGTACAGCTCTACTTCCATATGATTATGCACCTCCTGTCTGGCTCTTACAATCTTTCCTCCTCTCTTCCTTTGTCATTCCTGAGCCCTGGGTGTGTAAAGTTTAATATAGGAGTCCTGTCCAAGGACCTGCACTCTGCAGGCTTTTATTCTCCATGTTTTGACCATTTGTGACCTTTTGTGTTCTTGGTCCTCTGTTGCATTAAGGAGTTTCATTGATGAGAATTCAGAAGTTCATTAGTGTTCTTTTACCCCCTGTTCTATGTTCCATGAGCCTTAGGTGTAGAGGTTGTATTGTAGATGTGTCACTTAGGGTTGAGAAATTCACAGTCTGTGTGTGATCAGTTGTGGAAATCTGTAATAATCTCCATCTGTTGAAAAAGAAGCTTCTTTGATGGTGGTGACTTGGATACTTGTCTGTAAATATAAGGATCCATATTTTGCACATAGTAACAAATTAACATTTCTGTAGAAAAGTGACAGCCCCAGGGTTTTCTCTAAGAGCTAAGGCTTCCCCAGCTACATGTATTTGATTAGGTTTACAGTAACACACACGAGTTTCCTCCAATTGTGTGAGCTTTAAGTCCAATTAGGTAGCTGTTGATTATCACCAAGATAAAAATACCACTACTGCAACAATGCTGTACTGGTCATTGACGTGGTTATTAGGCCCTGAAGCCGGGTGGGGCTGGATCACAGATCGATGGATGTTCTCCCCTAGCAGCTTGTGTAGTACTCTCCAAAGTTATGAGAGCTAGCCTACGGAAGATGTGTCTTGCAGGTCACTTCCAGCTCCATTGCTCCAAATCCTATGTTCAAAGTATGTCTTGTCTTCAGCAATAGGGTCCTACCTTCATGTTCTGGGAGGCAATCAAGGGCTGTGACAATAGCCTGTGTAATTTTGGGAGTCTCTTGGAGTACTCTGGCCAAAATCAGAAAGGAAAGTTTTTCCTGTCTAGCACTGTATCTCATTAGATGGCCTTCAGCTATACACATGGGCTCACATAGAGATATTGTGCGTGTGATTTGTCAGCACGTTTTTGGGCTAATATAATTCCCTCTGTTTTTTATACTAAGTAGGCACTATTTATCTCTCCTTTCTCTCTCCCTGTCTAATACCTCCTCAACCCCCTCCTAATTTAAAGTATCTTCATTTCCCTCATTTCTCCATTGATAATTCCTATCTCCTATGGTCTCCCTTGTCTTGATCTACTTAACTTTATTGCAGAATTAGAAAAAATTCATATGGAGGCACAAAAGACCACAGATAGCCAATGCAATCTTGAGCACAAAGAGCAATGGTGCAGGGATTATTGTACTAGATCCCAAACCATATAACAGAACCATAGTCATAAAAGTAGCATGGTACTGGCACAAAAATAGACACATAGATCAGTGAAACATAATTAATGACCCAAATATGAGTACATGGAGTTTCAGACATTTGATATTTGACAAAGGTGCAAAGAATACACCCTGGAGGAAAGACAGCATCTTCAACACACGATGCTGGCAAAACTGGATTTCCATCTGTAGACGAATGAAACAAGACCCTTTCACCCTGCACAAAAGTCAACTCCAAATGGATCAAAGATCTCAGTGTGAAGCCTGAAACTTTGAAACTGTTAAAACATTGTCAGTAACTTACAAGACATAGGTGTAGAAAAGGATTTCTGTCAGACATCCATTATTCAGGAATTAAGTTCAACAATCAACAAATGGGACCTCATTAAACTTAAAAAAGCTTTGGTATAGCAAAAGAAACAACCAATGAAGTGAACCCATGGGCTCTGAGAAAATCAACACCAGTGGCACATCTGACAGAGGTTTAACATCCAGAATATATAAAGAACTCAAAGAGCAAAGAATCAAGAGAACAAGTGACACAATTAAAAGATGGGCTAAGGGTCTGAACAGATCTTTCTCAAAAGAAGAAATAAAGATGACTAAAAAAATCTTAAAAAGTATTCAACATCATTTGTAATTAGGGATATGCAAATGAAAACCACTTTAAGACTTATTCTTTTTTTATATTCTTTTTTCATTTATGTGTATCAATGTACTGTCTGCATGCAGGTTTGTGCACCCATGTCGTGCAATTCTGTGGAGGTCAGAAGAGGGTCTCGGATTCCCCTGGAACTGGAGTTCTCCTGGAATTGGAGTTTCAGACGGCTCTCGGCTGCCATGTGGGTGCTGGGGATCGAACCCAGGTCCTCTGTAAGAGCGGTCGGCGCTCTTAAACGCTAGGCCAGGGATATGCAAATGAAAACCACTTTAAGACTTATTCTTACCCCAGTCAGACTGCCTAAGATCAAGAGAACAAATGATACCAAATGCTGGAGAGGATGTGGGGAAAGGGGAACACTGCTGGTGGGATTGCAAACTCATGCAACTCCTATGAAAGGTAGTGTATAACTCTCAAAAAGCTAAAAATGAACCATATGATCCAGTTATATCACTCCTTGGCATATAGGAGTGATGGATTTCTAGTTCCAACTGATGGAACTAGAAAATCTTATACTAAGTGAAGACACAGATTCAGAAAAATAAATGATTCTCTCATGTTCTCTCCTAATTTGTGGATCCTCATACCAAATCCTTATATGTGAGTATATATCCTGACATAACTCCAGGAACCAAGAAAATGGAAAGTAATCAGGGAAGTAAAGAGAAAAAAGGAAACTGAGGAAGAACAGTAGATGTTACTAATGAAAAAAAAAAGGATGAAATGGGGGTATTTAAATGGGAGGGTGGAAGGAGAGTTTTACTAGATTAGCATATATCTTTAACCCTTACCAGAGACACTTCTTTTACAGTAGATAGCAATGAATGCAGAGACACACATTGATCAATGTAGAATGAATAAGAGATTGTGAGGTACTCATTTCTTTTTTTTATTTTTTTTAATTAATTTTATTTATTTCTGTATGTGTATGAATGTACTGTCTGCATGCAAGTCTGTGCAATGCCGCGGAGGCCAGAAGAGAGTGTCGGATTCCCCTGGAGCTGGAGTTCTCCTGGAATTGGAGTTTCAGACGGTTCTCGGCTGCCATGTGGGTGCTGGGGATCGAACCCCGGGTCCTCTGCAAGAGCGGTCGGCACTCCCAACCGCTAGGCCATCTCTCCAGGCCCGAGGTACTCATTTCTATATGGGACATCTGGCTCAGGGGTCATCATGGAGCTGGGTCTGAAAAGATTCAAAAGTAGTGAACACCCGCAGTGAAATAGTATTTGCCAGATATTTCATGACTATGGCACACAGGAACTCACAGCAGTGGTGAATGCATGGCTAAGACCTGGACAAGATCAAGCAAGCCAAAATCCCAGCCAAGTTAGGCCAGGGTCTCATGAAGTCCCACTCCTCGGTGAGAAGCAATTTGTAAATGATGGCTTCTGGGAGAGGGAGAGTTAGCTTTTCTTCAGGGATTTAGCCCCTAAAGTCTACTCATGTTCCAGTAGATGGTACCATATTTATACATATACTAACAGCATTAAGCGGACTTAACAGGTGTAACAAAGAGAGAGAACACATAAAATTGGGAGGAAAAATGGTGGGGAGGAATTGGGCAGGTATTGGGCTATAGGGAATGGGAGGTGGATTTGATCAAAATATATACATGTATAAAATTAAATAATGTATATTAAAAATAAAAAGATTAAGCATTAGAAATAAATAAGAAATAATAAAGAAAAATTCAATTTTAGAAAGGTTAAAAACTCTAAACTCTAAAATACAAAAATATAAAATATTAGCTTCTATTTGTATTCATGATGCAGGGCCCACAAATGTTAAGGTAGCCAAGATGAGTGGTTAACTGGTAATAGACTTTACAGTGTTTTCATCATTTGCTTTCCCAAATTATTGCAAATTTGAAGTGACTTAAGCAAATATATTTCAAGAAGTGAGTAATTTTCCTGCTGGTATATAACACTTACTGTTTTCACACTGGGCATCATCTCTCCAGTATTCTCATTTGACAAGAGCTCAGGAAAATTTGTCATGAGTTTATTGTCAATGCAAAAACTTCACCCATTTCTGACCTTGTTCTTGCTCCAAGGAAAGCAATCCTTCAACATGGTGAAGAGGCATTTTAGATTCACATCAGAATACAGGCAAAAGGAAAACCACATGCCAAGAGCACAATGAAAGAACAATATGGGAAAAGCACAGAATAATTCCACACTAAACTCTATGGAGCCTGTGGAGGACTCCTACAATGGGATCTCCCTAGAGGTAGCCCAGGACAGAGATCATAGAATAACAATCACAGATATATTCAAAGAAATCATAGAACTAAGGGGAGACAATGAAAAATTCAGAAAGGACATAGAGGGAGACAATGACAAATTTCAGAAAGAACTAAAAGGAGAAAATGACAAACTCCAGAAAGAACTAGAAGGAAAAACCAACAAACTCTGGAAGGAAGTGGAAACACTGAAAAGATCCCATGCTGAAATGAAAAAGGAAACCAAACAGTGAAGCAAGGAGATACAAGAGATTGAGAAGCTCCAAAAGGAAGTGGAAATACTAAAGAAAACACAGGATAATATGAAAAAGGGAACTGAACACTCATCCAATTAAGAGGGAAGAATGGGAAAAAGCTTCAGAAGCAGAATGTAGGAAGCAGAAAAAAGATATCAGACCTAGAAGATAACAAAGAACATTGAAAATGCTCAAGCAAAGACTGAAAATTTTATGAAAACACAAGAGTGGAACAACCAGGAAATGTGGGACACTATGAAAAGATCAAACCTCCACATCATAGGGATAGAGGAAGGAGAAGAATCCCAAGACAATGGTATTGAGCAGATCTTCAACAGAATAATAGATGAAAATTTCCCCAAACTAAAAATAGACAAATCCATACAAATACAAGAAGCACACAGAACACCAAATAGACAAGACCAGAAAAGAAACTCCCCATACAATATCATAGTTAAAATGCTAGATGCACAAAACAAAGACAAAATTCTGAAAGTCACAAGAGAAAAACAAGTTACATATAAGGGGTAAACTATCAGAATTACAGCTGACTTTTTAGTGCAAACTATGAAAGCAAGAAGAACATGGACCAAAACATTTCCAGTGCTAAATGACTATAAATGACAACACAGGTTACTATATCCAGCAAAACATAAACAAGATGAAAGAATACATGTCTGGAAAATCAGCCTTTCAGACAACACTTGAAGCAATTCAAAGAACAGAGGAGAGGAGCAATTACCCCAGGCACCTTGAAAGAGAAATTAATAAAAGCATAACTACAGAAGTAGAAATCTAGACCAAAAATGCAAATGGATAATAAGGTGAAAGGAAGCAATTATACCTCAATTATAACCTTAAATATTAATGGACTAAACTCCCTAATCAAAAGGCACTGGGAGAATGGATTAGGAAACAGAATCCATCTATATGCTGTCTACAAGAAACTCATCTCACCTTCAAGGATAGGTGCCAACTTAAAGGGAAAGGATGGAAAAAATTATTCCAAGCATATGGTACCAAAAAGAAAGCAGGAATTGCTATTTTAATATCAAACAAAATAGACTTCAAAGTAGAAGCAGTCAGAAGAGACAAAGAGGGCCATTACATCCTTATCAAAGGGAAAATTAACCATCAAAACTTTAAAATCATGAATATATATGCACCAAATTCTGGTGCACTTATCTTTATAAACACAACTGTACAGGACCTCAAGGCACAGATTAACCCCAGCACACTCATAGTAGGGGACTTCAATACCTCACTGAGCCCTTTGGACAGATCAACTTGACAAAGAATAAACAGAGAAATATCTGAGGGGCTGGAGAGATGGCCTAGTGGTTGAGAGCGCCGACNTGGTTTAGTCTCCATGTGTTTGTGTAGGTTAGTAGGGCTTATCCTTGGTGTTGATAATTGACTTTATTGCAACTGTGGTACTGATAGAATGAATGAATTTCAATTTTTGTATTGTTTGAGTTTTTCCCTGTGTCCAAGCATGCTGCCAATTTGGGGAGAATATCCCCCATTGGGTGCTGATAGAAAGTGTATTCTCTGTTACTGGGTGGAATATTTGGTAGATGTCTGTGGGTCCATTGTCTTTTTTTGTTTAATCATATTGTTCAGTTCAGTGTTTCTTTTTTAATATTTTATTTTTATTTTATTTTATTTATTTCTGTACGTGTGTATGCAATGATAACTGTCTTGCATGTGAGTTTGTGCACCCTGTGTCATGCAATGCCGCGGAGGTCAGAAGAGGGTGTCAGATTCCCCTGGAACTGGAGTTCTCCTGCGAATTGGAGTTTCAGACGGTTTTCTGGCCACCATGTGGGGTGCTGGGGATTGAACCGCGCGGACCTCTGCAAGAGCAGTTCAGATAAAGAAAATATAGATCTGAAAGATGCCCAATCCTAGAATACACATCTACAGTTAAACCTTTATACTGAAGACTTGTGGGTCATTGAGGAATGTGCTGCAGAGAGAAAATGAGTGCATCCCTCAGCAGAGTGCAGTGGAAGCCTAAGGCAATGATTCCCAAGTTTCAAAGGATGGGAGCTGATACATCAGACAGAACATTAACCTCCAGAATACATAAACTACTCAAAAAACAAAGACATAAGAAAACAAATGACTCACTCAAAAGATGGAGTAAAGAACTGAACAGAGACTTCACAAGTAAGGAAACGTAGATGGCTGAGAAACATCTTAAAATGTGTTCAGCATGGGGCTGGAGAGATGGCTTAGTGGTGAAGAGCACTGATTGCTCTTGCAGAGGACCCAAGTTCAATCCCCAGCACCCACATGGTGGCTGAGAACCATCTTTGACTACTGTTACAGGGGAATCTGACACCCTCTTCTGACCTCCATGGCATTGCAGAACACGGGTACACAGACCAACATGAAGACAGTACATCCATACATGTAAAAGAAATAAATAAAATTTAGAAAGTGTTCAACATCATTAATAATTAAGGAAATACAAATTAAAACCACTTTAAGATATCATCTCACTCTGATAAGACTGGCTAGGACCAAGGAAACAAATGATACCAAATGCTGGAGAGGTTTGGGGGAAAGGGAAACACTAATCGACTGTGGTGGGAATGCAAACTTGTACAACCATTATCAAAAGCAGTGTAGAGAACCCTTAAAAGACTCAAAATGAGCCCACCACCTGACCCAGCCATACCACTTCTGGATATATACCCACAAGACTCATCCTACCACAGAGATACATATATGGCCATGTTTATTGCAGCTCTCTTCACAATAGCAATGAGCAGGAATCAACCTAAGTGCCCCTCAACTAATGAGTGGATTGAGAAAATGTGGTACATCTACACAATGGAGTTCTATGCAGCAGTAAAGAAAAATGACATCAGGAAATTTTCAGGTAAATGGATGGAACTAGAAGATACTGTTAAGTGAAGTAACATAGTCTCAGAAAAAAACAAAAGATGAATGGTATCCCTCATCTGTGAATGCTACCACTAAGTATCTAGTTGTAAGGTAAACTGAGCAACATTAATGTTATATTCCTTGTGGTCTGAAAACAACTGTTCTCTTAGATTATGAATCCCTAGACAGGTTCTAGAACTTACCTACCATTTATTTTCAGACTTTGGATTTTTGGTATATGATGGGCATGTATACATATTTTAGAGTTACATAAAATTAAATTGGGGAAAAATGTAAATCAAGAAATATGATATGGAAATAACCTACAGTTTGTTTTCAGAAGACACAATTGTAGTATAGTTGCAATGTACCAGCCTGGTGTAACTTAACCTTTCTGGATACTTAACAACCATACTTAATGCCCATACCAATTTGGCTGAGGGACCTAAGGAATAACTGTCCTCAGAGATCAACTAAGTCTCAGGGCACTATGCACGGGTACATCTCTTGAAATGTCCTGCACATATGGGTCACCAGTCTTCCTATGTAGGGAGGTCATGGAGATACACTGATGGAACTTCAGCCAGTGTCCAGTCTATAAAGAGGAAAGTCTACTCATGCTTCAAAAAGGGAAGCCTGGCCTAGCAAGACCTGATTTTGCCCTCGAGAGGGTGGAACTGGTAAATGAAAAGCTGAAAGGAGCCAGGGAGCCCCCCCAAATAAACCTGACTGACCCCTGAGGACCAGATCCTCAACTGACCTTGAAAAAGCAAAAACATTGGTTAATCTAGGCTAACTGTGTGGCCTTAAGCATCCAAAAGGAAAGTATAACCAGAAATATATAATCAATAAGGCCTGAGAAATTGTACTTCAGATATAAAACTTGAGATCTTATGGAAAAAAATTAAAAATAAAAATAAATAATTAAAACGCAAAAAAGGTACATTAAAAATACATCAACTCGGGGGCTGGAGAGATAGCCTCACAGTTAAGAGCACCAACTGCTCTTGCAGAGGACCCGTGTTCGATCCCCAGCACCCACATAGCGGCTGAGAACCGTCTGTAACTCCAATTCCAGGAGAACTCCAGTTCCAGGGGAATCTGAGACTCCCTTCTGACCTCCACAGCATTGCACAACACGGGTGGCACAAACCTACAGGCAGACAGTACATTCATACACATACAAAAATAAATAAAATTTTAAAAAATACGTCAACTTGCTATGTAACATAGGAATGTTAAGTAATATTTCTTTTTACCTGCATACAACTCTACTGTTAAAATGTGAATCCCTAAACATGTTTTGGAACTAACCTATAGTTTATTTTCAGACGCCATAATTTTGGTATATGTGTGGCATGTATGCATACATTTTTTGGAGCAGTACAAATTGGAGGGAACAACAAAAACAAAAATGACTGGTTCAAAGACTGAAATAGTAAATTTCCACATCAAAAAACTTAAAAAGGACTGAGAAAAATCAATTCATAATGCCTACAATTAATAAATTTGCATGGGTTTTGAAGATTGAACCTAGGGACTTGAACATGCTAAGCGAGCACTCAGTCGCTGAGCTGAAATATAAGATTTTGTTAAAAGTAAAACTTGACCTTTTCCTGAAAAAAGATTTGTGATTAGATGTTGTTGTTTTAGCCCTTCTGATACACTGTGATTCTCAAAATCTACAATGTAAATTAAATCCAATTAATTTTTGTTTAGTTTTCTGTAGTTCAAGAGCTGAAATTAAATCAACATTTTCATATAGGAAACAAAGCATATCTTCATCAATCTGAATGAGTCATTGTCTTGCAAGTAATGAACAACCTTTTTACATATATTAACAGAGGGACAAATCTCAGTGAGGGGAGTGTTAATATATAGCCATGACCCATTTCTCCTCCAGAGTCATGTAGTACATATGGAACAGGCAGCAAAGAGCCCCATGCAACATGCTAGTATTATTTGACTGGAGTCAACTCAGAGTTCAAAGCAATGGTCTTTGGTTCTACTGGTCAATTTCCACTGCTCTTTGGATCTGTTACTAGTGTATTCCTGAGCGTCTCCTGCCATCCTAATGGGGGTATGTTCTATAGATAGGCAAAGAATGGCCCTTAAGTACTTAGAGGGATGAAATTGTTAGAGAGTAGGAAAGTTTCCAGATTAATCATTTTTTTCTTGTTTTTGAATTATTTTTTCCTTCTTTCTCCTCTCCATACCTTCCCCCTCCTGTCCCTCTCTTCCATTTTACTTCACTCCCCTCCCTTCCACTCGCTTCTTCCCTTTTTTCTCCCCTTCCCTCCTCTTCCTTCTCCACTTTTTTTTGCTTTCTTGTCTTTTTCCAATAAGTTTCTTCTAGGTACAAGCACAAAGATGAGTAGCAGGGTCTTGATAATGGAGTTGTTAATAGTCTAGTTATATTAATTATAGTCCATCTTGATAAGTACTCTGGAGGATTATAAAAAAGTATTATGTGAGTTCAGATTTAGGAGCAAGTATAATTTAAAATATTATATACCTGAATGAAGCAACTTGTTTTGAATTTGGCCCATTTAGTAATACCATTATATTAGCTACATTTCTTATCACTTCAACCAAATACCTGATAGGAAGCAACTCAGGGGAAGAGGGATTTCACATTAGCTTACAGTTTCATGGTAGCTTTGGACAGTGTCTAGGGCCACCTGAAGTGAAAGGAGCACTCACAACTCATTACTTTTCTGGGATCAGGAAGCAGAGAGAGAGACTTGGGCTGGAACCTGGACAGGCTACAATCCATTAGTCTTCCCTCAGTGACCTACTTCCACCATCTAGGTTTCATTTCTGAAAAGTTAATAGTCTTCTGAAACATCAGCAGTAGCTGAGGACCAAGTACAAGAACATGAGCCTGTGAGGAATTTCATATTCAAAACATAACCATTAAACATGATTACTTATGTTGAATGTTACTAATAATTTATTACATGTGAATCAAATATTTTAAATTGACTATATGTCTTTTTAAGTTTCTTTTCTTTTCTTTTTCTTTTTTTTGACACAGGGTCTTCCTATAACCCCAGCTGGCCTGGAACTCACTTTGTAGACCAGGCTGGCCTTGAACTCACAGAGATCTGCCTGCCTCTGTCTCCAGAGTGCTAGGATTAAAGATGGTTCTTAGCCACCTGTAGGTGCTAGGAATCGAACCTGGGTCCTCTGCAAGAGCATTCAGAGCTCTTAACTGCTGAGCCATCTCTCCAGCCCCTTAAGTTTCTTTTATTTAAAAATATTTCATCATAGGTCAGATGTGTTGTGCATGACTTTAATCCCAGCACTTGGGAGGCAGAGGCAGTTGGATCTCTATAAGTTCAAGGCCAGCCTGTTCTACATAGTGAGTTCCAGGACAGCTGGAGCTACAGAAAGACCCTGTCTCAAAAAGACCAAAAAAAAAGTATTTCATCATATATATTCACTGTGTGTGGTTCTGTGTCCCATAAGACACTCTAACCAAGGGCACCTTGCTGATTGTGTGCTTTAGTTAAATATAAACTAAATTAAGGGGCTGAAATTTAGGAAAAAGAACAACAACAAAAAATAAGGGCTTAGAATACAAGTTCTTAATTTTGATTATATATTAGAAAAAGTAATAAAATTAGTTTTATGCTTTTTTCTATAAATAAACTTCAAACTTTTCCTCTCTCAGAACTTGTCCTATTATTATAAAATATTTATCTCAATCAATAGTCTAACACCAGTCTTAAGACCAAATATCCATACCAGTGTCTGGCGCAGCATACAACATTGGTACAGGAGTGGCACATTTATCCTGGGGTCAACCAATGACAAACTGATTGGATTTAAAGCCCATAGATGGGAGGAAACTCATGTGGGGCACTGTAAATATAGCCAGATATACATGGCAGGAGAGGTTTTAGATGTTAGAGTAATTCCCAAGGTTGTCACACCCCCAGGCTAAGGTAACTTCTTACTAAATGCAAAATAGGTATCCTTAGAGACAAATATCCCAGACACCACTCAGTAAAGTAGCTTCTTTTGTACTAGATGAAGACTACTACAGAGTTCCACAACTGGCCACACATAGACATTTTCTGTGAATTTCCCAAGCCCAAGTGGCACATCTGCAATGCAGTCTCTATACCTAAGGCTCACACAACACAGAACATGGGGAAGAAGACACTAACTAACCTTTTAATTCTCATTAAGGATGCTCCCTCATGCAACAGGGGGCCAGGAACTCAAAAGGTCATAAATAGCCAAACCATGGAGATTAGGAGTCTATAGAGTGTGGGTCCATGAGCAGGTCTCCTATATTCAGCTTCACTCACCCAGGGCTCAGGGAACATTGTGGAAGAGGGGGGAGAAAGATTGTAAGATCCAGGGAGGTGATGCAAGACCATATCGAAATAGAATTCTACAAGCTCTTGACACCCTGCTCATATGAACCTACAGCAATGGTTTCAATATGCATGAGATCCATGCATACTCAACCAGACAAAACCCAGCATGGAACTGTGGAAATGGGCAGCAGATCCCAAACTCAGCTGAAGAAATATTGGCAGCTGATTACTGTTGGGTAAGGAAGTGCTGGTCTTCTTAAAATGAGAGTCTCTGGATATACTGACTAGAGTTCAGTTGAAGGACTTGCACTGACGACCAGCTGGGGAGATTAATTTGGCACAATAGGCCTTAACAGAAATGACAGAATATATGAATTCCCTTGGGGGGGGGTGGGCTGTGGGAGTGCCAGTGGAGAAGGTGCCATAAAGGTGATTAAGACTGATTGAGATGTTATGTATAAAATACACAAAAATTCAGTGAAAAATTTATGCAAAAATATCTCCTGATTAATTTACATCCTAGATAATCTCCAAATGTTTCTCAGTAAAATTTGTAACCTCTAAAACATGAAAAATTTAAGAAATTTCAATTTTGTATTTCCTATCTTAATTTTGAAAATTATATGCAAATTCTACAGAGGATTAAGCTGTTTGTTAATCTTAGTTTTATAATAAAAAGCTCTCAAATCACTTTGCTATACTCACTATACATATTATTATATTAAGGCCATTCAAAGCCAATTAGTGGTCTCATTCTTTTCTGAATCAACATCTAAAGAGAGAAAGCAAACATGATTCCTGCCTTAGAATATTAACATAAGAGCACTACTATCTGGAGAAATTAAAGTCAATAAAATTAGTTTGTCAGCCAGGCGTGGTGGCGCACGCCTTTAATCCTAGCACTTGGGAGGCAGAAGCAGGCGGATCTTTGTGAGTTTAAGGCCAGCCTGGTCTACAGAGCGAGTTCCAGGACAGCCTGGGGCTATAGGGAGACCCTGTCTTGAAAAGACAAAAAAAAAAAAAAAAAATTAGGTCATCTTCCCCAAACCAATAACTAATAAGTTTTCAACTATTCCTCAAACTACTTTTGGGCTATGACCATAAGAACTTGTCAAAATGCCTAGATTGGTTTTCAAGTCATAGAACAGTCCTGATCTAGGGTAGTAGTTAATGTATAATTCTGAAGGTCAAGCAAAACTACCTATGTCCACTTTCTCAACTACCAATTCTGTGAGTTTCTTCTAAGCTTAGCAATCTGATGTAAGCCTAAATGCTGGATTCTATGAAACACTGACTGACCTAGTAAATAGAAATGAATGTAAATAATATTTATGACCTTCTAGACTACTTGGCTCAATCTATCTTGAGAGACAGCTTCATTTTGATCGTACAGCAATGTTGCCCCATCAGCAGTAGTGTGTGTGCTCGAATGTACACATGTATACATGTGGAGTCTCTTACCAAGCCAAATCTGACAAGTAAAGAAATGAATAAAAGAAAGTGACTAAACCAATACTTCATACAACTGTTTATTTGTCATAAGTCTATTCATGAGCTAAGATATACACATAAGAATTAAGTGAATGACAATTGTTTTATTGTGTTTTCAACATTTTTAGTTGTATCTTAAAAAATACCAGATGCTGTCCACATGGTGCCAAACATATGGCTTTTGGCCATGCTTTTGTGATCTGTAGTAGATTGCTATAATGTACAGGGCAGGGGGAAAAAGCGATTTACAGATAGCCTTGGCCTGAGTTCTTCACAGCTGGATCTCATTGTGCTGAACCAATGTCTCTCCCCTCCAGCAACTTTTATTTTATCAAATACCACATATTATTTTTTGAAGTGGTTCTTGTTGTTGTAGTGAGTACCACAGATGGATAACATACAGGGCATTTGGTTGTCTGTTTTCTGACTAAGGTCAGGACCTACTGTTGTTCACGTTTGGGTGGAGGGTGTATTTCATGGGACTGCCCAGAAAACTAATGAGTTTCAGCTGTTGGAGAGATAATGTATAGGGCATTGCTTACCAAGTTGACGTACTTGTAGTCTAGTATACTTATTTGGGTTTTTAGGCAGTAATATGGTACCTCCCAAGTGTGTCATTTCTTTCTATCAGTTATTAGGCTGGCATATAAGTGGGAAAGATAAACAAGATAAGAGAATGAATAAATCCTGATAATTATTCAATTGCAGTAGGATTGCCTATATTTTTCTTTGCCTATTTATTTTGTTTTGACTTACCTTCTAGATTTTTTGGGGGCTTTTTGAGACAGGGTCTCCCTGTAGCCCCAGCTGTCCTGGAACTCACTATGTAGACCAGGCTGGTCTTGAACTTACAGACATCTGCCTGCCTCTGCCTGCCTCTGCCTACCAAGTGCTGAGATTATAGGCATGTGCCACTATGCCCAAATCACCTACTAGATTTTAAACTTTTCGAGGGCAGATAATATGCTTTGGCTCAAGGACAAATGCCCATAATCTGGTAAATAATAGGGAATTAAAATTTATTCAATGGATAGATGGAAAAGCATGTAAAGAATCTCCACCTATTGATAGTGTGTACGAGGTGGCTTAGTAGTCTATGATAAATTTAGAGATCTCATTCTGTTTTCTGATACCTCCAATGGTTTATTTTTAAGATCCATTCTTTTGCTATTTGAAATAATAAATTTCTTCTAACTTTAGCATATCCTGGTGTACATTTGTTGTATTTTACCTACAACTTGTGAACTGGTGGAATGCCAAGACTGCCTCCATCTTCCAACTCAGAATATCTTATTTATTTATTTTTATTACATTTTTTATTGTTTATTTTTTATGTGCATGAGTGTACTCTCTGCATGTAGGTTGGTGTGCCAGTGTCATACAATGCTGTGGAGGTCAGAAGAGGGTGTCAGATTCCCCCAGAACTGGAGTTAAAGACAGTTCTTAGCCACCATGTGGGTGCTGGGAATCGAACCTGGGTCCTCTGCAAGAATAGTTGTCACTCTCAACCACTGAGCCATCTCTCCAGACCCCCAGAATAACTTCCTACCATGTTGACTGAAGCCATGATGTTGGGATGTAGGGCCATATGGAAGATAGTTGCTATTCACAGCTATAGATGCAGCTGGCCAGATTAACTTTTACTGAATCCATGCTTTTCTATTTTCTTTTCTTTTCTTTTCTTTTCTTTTCTTTTCTTTTCTTTTCTTTTCTTTTCTTTTCTTTTCTCTTCTCTTCTCTTCTTTTCTTTTTTCTTTTCTTTTCTTCTTTCTTTCTTTCTTTCTTTCTTTCTTTCTTTCTTTCTTTCTTTCTTTCTTTCTTTCTCTTCCTTGATTCCCTCCATTTATTTATTTTATAAAAGTTACTATTTACTTTTATTTTACATGCATGAATGTTTTGCCTGCATGTAAGTACACCTGTTTTGTGCAATGTGGCAGAGACCAGAAGAAGGCATCAGGTCCCTGGAACTGGTTGTTAGCTCCCATGTAGGTGCTGGGAACTAAAACCAGTTCCTCTGCAAGAGCAGCTAGTGCTTTTAACCCCTGAGTCATACCTATTGACCTGCTTCTTTCTTAGATTTCCCCATGAAGTTTCTACCTGGCAAATATTTCCCCCAGTACTTCTAGGACTCTACAACTGCCACTCTAGTTAACATCTATAGAGAGAAGCATACTTTTCCTTTTCTAAATCTTACTGTGGTGGTTTGAATGAGAACTGCCCACCATGGATTCATGGATTCAATCCCTGGTATGCTGCTGGTGGTCCAGTTTGGGGAGGTTATGGAAGGAACTTTTTAGAACATGAAGATTTTCTGGAGGAAGTATGTCACTAGGGGTGCACTTTGAGATTTTACAGCCTTGGCCCACTTCTAGTTTGCTCTCTCTGCCTCATGTTTGCTGGTGAGATGTGATCCTTTACCTTCTGCTCCCGGATCTTGCTGACATACCTTGCAGTCATGATGGACTCTTATTCCACTGGAATAATAAGCCAAAATAAAAGACTTTGGTCTCTAAGTAACTGTTGGTTATTATATTTTTATCACAGAAACAGAAAAAAAGAAATGATCCACTTTGTTTCATCCAGCTCAGGTCAAGTAATTTACATTATGAGGTAAATCAAGTTGCATTTAAGAGTTTATATCTTATCTTCATGATTTGGTCTACTGAATTCCATAATGCCCAGCTCTGGCAAATCAGACCTATTTGCATCCAAGGCTTTTCTTTTTGCCTTAGATTTTATGAATCAACTTTGGAACCAAAGCAATATTTAGTGTATTTTGTTTCCTTGCTTTTTAAAAAAATACATTTATTTTGTGAAGTCTCTGTTCAGCTCTTTACTTCATATTTTGAGTGAGTCATTTGTTTTCTTGCTTCTTTTTTATGTATTTTTAAAAATCTAGACCCATGTACCCCACCCTATCCCCCCACCTCACC
>VZQC01006522.1:0-66501 GCA_009823505.1 Rhizomys pruinosus
CCACCACACACACGCACACGCCCACGCCCTGTTGACTCTACTAGTAACATAACTGAATTTTGAAACAACTTCATTACACCTTTAAATGGTGAATTCGTTAGATCTATTATATATATATATTTTTTTTCTTTTTTTTGCGTCTTTTCGAGACCCAGGGCTCTCCCTGTGCCCCCAGCCCCTGTCTGCGAACTCACTCTGTAGACCAGGCCCAGCCCAGTCTCGTACTCCCCCCTTTCTACCAATTACTTTTCCACTATCCTTCTACTTTTACCCACAAAAAGATACACACCCATCTTCAGTAACTTTTTTATCCCCCTTCCCTAATGCCCAACCCAGTGCTCGCCTAAGACACACTTTTAACACGGACCTTCCCATTCCACTGCAGCCCCCTACCACTAACTTCTAAATTTACCCCCGGCTGTGCTTCCTATAAATATATTTCAAGCACAAGTATGTTTTATCACGTGGATCGGTATCACAAACCACAGCCTTGTGATCCAAAAAGGCAATAACCCGAAAGTGAGCCCCCCGCCGTCACATAGGTCTAAGCAGGCTTCCCAGTTCAGGCAACTTTGTTGTAACCTTAGTGATAGTGACATAAAGTACTTCGGGGGTTTGGCTCCTTTTTTGGGCGGGGGGGGGGCTAGAGACGATTTGCCTAGAGTTGAGAGCGCAATGCTCTTGAAGAGGAACCCATGTTCGATTCCCCAGCACACATGACGGCTCTCAGTCCATCGACGAAACTGTTTCTGACTACTACTCACCCTAATCACTCATTAGTTTTTCTTTCTTCTTTTTTCCGTCTTCTCAGCACAATCACCATTTTTCCCTCGAGTACTATCCTTTCTGGACCTCCGTCTTTGGCCATTGCACTGACGTGCTCCTGGCTTTATTGCGACACCAGACCCCTGATTAATGCCGGATTCTCAAGTCCAGAGATTCATCAACATCTACAACAAAAATCAATAAAAATTTTAAACATAAAGGGGTGGGGCGTCCTGGAGAGATCTAGCCTAGCGGGTTATTTGTTTTAAGAGCAATGCTTGATCTTGCAAGGGACCCCTACCCGCGTTCCCATATGTTAGTCCCATGCACCTCACCTTCACCCCTCTTCCTTCACCGCGCCCCCGCTGCTGAGACTCAATCTTTAACTCACATGTAGTTTTCCAGGGTGAATCCAACGCCCCCTCTCGGCCTCACCTCAGATTTTCTTTTGTTCGCTTTTATTTTGGCACCCTATTGCATATTCAGACACAGGTGCCACAACCTACATGCAGACATAATTATACCAGAAAAAAAATGAGATAATACAAACTTTTAACAAGAAATAAAAGTATTTAAATGTAAAAGGCTCCGAGGGATCCGGACATTCCTCTTGCCTCACCAACCACCCTGCTCAGACCTTTAGGTTCAATCCCACCCCCCCCCACCACACCACACAAACACAACCCAGGCACCCTAGCCTTCCAACTCACACTTCCGTCTTGCTGGACCCCCGGACTTTTGTCGGTCGCGGGGGGCGTTGGGTGGTGCACATCCTAATCAGCAGATTCTATAGCCTCGCACTGGTGCTCTGTTTTGGTTCCACCACCAACCTATCATCTATCATCGGCATTTGCTACTAACATCCCATAAACTCCCGTTTCCAGGATACTCATTGTCTTCTCCTCCCATGGAATCTACTTTTTCCTGACCTACCATGGGTACATCCACTCACACTGCCACTAAAGCCGCAAGGACAATAGGCACAACCATAGAAACACATACATCACATAATTAAAATAACAACGGATCTTTATTACAACTTAGGGCTGAGCAATGAAGGGAAACTTCCCTGTCTTTGACACTACAGTTCTCATCAAACTCAGGAACTAAATTCTGCATCTCAACGATGTTGCACCAAACTCGGCCACCTGCGCTTTCAGTGTATCACCCCACGCCTCTTAAGTTTAGCCCAAGCCCAGTGCTTTTTAGATAAATGTCTGAATTTGGTAGCATTTATGCACGACACGAAGATTTTCAAAAAACAATTCAAATTTCTTAACTTCTCTGGCGAACAAAAATGGGGCTAGATTCTGACAGTATCGCGGAATATTAAATTTACACCTTCAACAAGTTTTACCTATTTATGAAAAGTAACAAGCGTGGGGTATTATCATATGGTAGGGCCAGCTAACCTGATCTCCCTACTAAAAATAGGGCAGACAGCCTTTCCTAAGAATAAGAAGGCACGCGGAGGAGCTTTTTCCTTCCCGCCGACCCCGCTCCGCCCCTATGAGGCCGTCATCCCCCCCCCTCTCCCCCCCCTCCCCCCCCCCCCCCCCCCCACGGCGCACACCCCACCACCCCCCCCCCCCCCACCCTCCCCACCCCCCCCCCCCCCCCCCCCCTCACTACCCCTTGCGCTCCTCTCCCCCCCCCCCCCCGAGACGGCAGGATGAGGCGGCCTGAGACCAGGAGGCGGAAGGTCGAATCCTGATTGCCCTGTGAGGGGCCACATGGCCTCTTCGAGCAGGGTTCATCCTCCCATTTCTCCCCTATAGCCTGCACCTTCACGATTTTCTCTCTGCGCAAGAACCCCCTACTACACTGCACCCAAACCTCCCGACACGAATGTTCCTTGATTGGATGGTCCCTACAGGTGTTAAGAACATACGTAAGTGACACAGTTTGCTATTTTCCCACCAACTCAACACACAGCACCCTCGCTCGCACACGCACACCTCTTTTCCCGTACTCCCACCTAGTTTCACTTCTGTGGATGGATTCAGTTATCAAGATAACACGAGACCTGGACAAACCCAAGCGTTTATGGACAATACAATAATAAATACTTCTTAAGTTTTAAACTTCTGTGGTTCTAAATAGTGTGACGAAACCTCCCATTGTCTTGTTCCATCTGGGATCTGTCCTGCTAGGGGTGTGAATTATGCCTGAGTCAATGTATACGCGATCTGTATGCCTCTGTCACACCCTCCGAGTCGGCGTTTTTACTTCTATACATGCTCTTGTGTCCTCTGTCCATGTATACATGGCCTCTGTATTGCCTCTGTTCCATTGTCTACTATGCTCCTGCTCATATGCCCTCTGTTAAACACCTGCCGTCCCTTATTCTTTTACTACATGCTCCGTATGATCTCCTGTCCACCCTCGCCTCTAATCGTCGCTATCTATGCCTCCTGTCAATTGTATAGATTCTCCCTGCTCATCGCACGTTATCGGTCTACATGCGTCTGCTAGCCCCATCGTTCTGCTCCCCCATGCCTCTCCCCGCCACACTGGTATAATGCATCTGTATGGCCCCTCTGTCAATGTATACAAGAGTTTTTGTTGCCACTCTGTTCACTTGTCCCATACATTTCCCGCCTCGTTGCCTCCTTCACTGTCTCTACCTTGTTCTGTCTATGCCTCCATCGCTCAATGTTTATACCTGCCTCTCCTATATTGAGACCCCTCCCATTAGCCCGTTGAGTCTAGCAGCTGCCCCGCCCTGGTTCTCCCCCCAGCCGCTGCACGCACCTCTCTTTGCCAGCCCCCCGTGTCATTTCCTTGTGCCCCCCCCGTGCCCCAAGCACACTGCCCAGCGGCCCGTCTTATCTTGTTCTTCTCACAGCACGTGTTGTCCCCCCGTCTTTGCTCCAACACCTCTGTTCCTCCCCTCTTCACTCCACATCTCCCCTCCCGACCCCACTAACTTCCCCTTTCCCGCCCTGCCCCCACCACCCTCCCCCCCATGCGCCCCCTCCCCCCTCCGTCTCTCCTGGGTTTCGTTCCAAACCCCCACCCTCTCTTTTGCCGCCCACCGTCCCCCCCGGCGCTGGTGCCTGACCACTCCCGCCCTTTGGGCCGGCCGCGGCCCTCGGGCGCTCTCCCGCGCGACCCACAACCACAAAAAACACAAATAAATAAAAATAATTAATAGCCTAGGTGTGGGTGGCCGCACCACACCTTTACTCCCAGCACTTAGGAGGCTGAGGTAGAAGGAACTGTGGAATTCCTGTGAGTCAGTCTAGTTGGATCAGTGAGTTTCAGGTTCACTGAGAGACCCTTGCTTTTTTTTTTTTTTTTTTTTTTTGTCTCCCCCCCTCTCATCCACTCCGGGGCTGGCGCGCTGGTCAACACCGCGGTCTCTTTTCGACATTAGCGCACCCAACTGCTTTCAGAGGACCGGTTCAACCTGCACCCACATGGGGCTCACAACCCCAGAACCGTTCTTAACATTCAGTTTCAGGCAATGGGAATCTGATCAAAACACGAACCACGCACGCACCATGGGCCCCGCGCACCTGCACACCAACACATACATAAATACATTCATACACATAAAAAAAAAATAAATAAATAAAAGTGAAGATTTTCTTTTTTATTTATTTTATTATTTATTTATTATTATTTTTTTTTTTTTTTTTTTGTCTTGCTTTTCGAGACACCCCCGCCCCGCCCCACCCCCGCGCACCCTCCTCCCCCCCCCCCCCCCAACCCCCCACCTCGTCTACCTAATTCCCGCAGTCCCCCAGAAACCCGCTTCACTGTGCGAAAGCAAAGAACTCGCTTCTTGTAAAACCCACGCAGGCCAATGCTGACACCCAACCCCCCCTACCCCACAAAGATTCACCTGATCTGCCTCCATCCCACACAATGCCTAGGGCCCATATTACAACGCACACCCCCAGCCACTCACCACCGCCCAGACCCATACCCCCAGCCCCAGCAAGTGAAGACTTCATTTACTTACACAACACAATAATAACTCTCACATCCTCGTTTGGTTCCTTTTTTCCCGATCCCTAGTGGTCATGTAGCCTCACCCTGGCCTGGAAACTAACTCTCGTACCAGGCTGGCCTTGGAATTCATAGAGATTTGCCTGCCTCTCGCCTCTCATTCCCAAACATGTGTCCGGATTACACCACCACCCGCGAACGCCCCCCCCCCCCCCCCCACGTGCCAACACCTCACACACAAACCCACCACGCAAACCTAATAAAAATATTAAATGTCAAAAAAAAACAAAAAAAAAAAAAAAATGCACCCCCCCCCCCTCCCCCCCCCCACCCCCCCCCCCCCCCCCCTCCTCACCATCCCCTCCCCCCCCCCCCCCTCTCTGCCTCATTCCCTCGTCCCCGACACCAATGACAGATATGATGTCCATTGAGCCACCACCCACAACTGCCACACATGGGAGCTAGCTCGCGGACCCCCGGGATCTCCTCACCACCTGGCCTATCGTCAACCCATCACCAAAAGCGATCCTCCAATCAATACTAATGCAGTCAACACCAACCACACGCTTGCCCTTACTATTTGTACACAAACCACTACACGACTTTTAACAAGTGTATTTCCCAGACAATGTCAGCGCGCCGTTTTGCGACTCACCTCCTTGCAACAACACCGGGACCATGTCATCGATCCCTTTCACACTGCCCAGCCTTACAACACATACTTAACCGCCAACTCCTTCTACGTCCTTCACCCAGTCCACTCAACCAAGACACAATGGTCCCAGAACCCCAGCCAACAGAACGGAGGAGTAAGGCATCATCCACCCGCGCTAGAGAGTGAGCGGTCCCAGCCCCCCCCCCCAAAAACCCCACACCCCCCCCCCCCACGCCACCCATAACAGCCGCCAGCACCCAGGCCTCCCCCCACCCCCCACGCTCAATTGTGACTTCCAAACTGAACTTTATTTTAACAGTGCTCCCCCTACTAGTCTTCCGCCGCTTGCGGAGATGGCCTAGGAGTTTACAGAGCGCCGGACCCTCTTTACAGATGGACCCGGGTTCTTCGGATCCACAGCACCACCATGCCGCGGTGAGTCTGAGAACCCCGACGAACTCAATTCAGGAGAATCCCAGATCCAGGCGGAACTCGAGACCCTCTTCTGACCTCACGCGGATACTTTCGCACGACACGGTTGCAGACTTGCATGCAGACACAGTACATTCATAACCACTACAGAAAAATATCTATAATAAAAATTAAAAAAAAAATAAAAAAGAAAAAAAGGCAATACGCGCCCGCTCCAAGTTCAACATGCCTCAGGGGAAAGAGCGAGAAAAAGCAATAGGCCTCGACCTCCACCTTTTATCCTCGAGTCCTACCGACTCCCCTTTCATTGTCCCAAACAAACATTCCACATTCAAATACACCCAGTAGCCGCTCATCCTGTCGTCTCTATTGTGTTTTCTATGATTTCTACCCTCATATTGGCGTTTTAATCCCCCCCCTTATCACCCCACGACCCATCAAATATGCATACTTCCGTGCTTTTACTTTTCTGCTTCTTTACGACTATTTTCACCCCCAGCCACGACCACCGGCCACCAGACCCCCATCCATTTTTGTTTTCTCACAAGCTATTCCTCCCCTCCTTTTTTTTAATTCTAGGATTTAATTTTTAAAAATAATAAAAAATATTAAAAAAATTTCTTTTATTATTTAACTCTACTTTTCTGTATCCCCCACGCACTGTACCCCCCCCACCCCCCCCCCACCATGAACCGTACTGTCTGCAGTTAGGTCTGTCTGTGCATGTTGCACCACGGTCGTTTCATCTGCAATTCCGCGCTCGGTGGTCAGAATAGAAGAGACGGCATCGACTATCCCCTGGAACTGGAGTTCTCGGGAATTGGAGTTACAGAACTCCTCAAATGCATCTGCCCTTGTGGGTAGCTCGAGCGATCAGCAAACCAGGATCTCTGCAAGCAGACTCCAGTCTCGCGCGGTCCCCCGGTCTCTTTAACGTAGGACACTCTCCTCTACGCACCCCCTACCGTCCATCTATTTCTTTTCGACGGATGTCCAGTAGATTCAACCACTGCGCCCCCCCCTTCTTGTAGTGTGCCCTGCATGTCTGTCTTTATCAACTCTTTCCCAGTGGTCAGATTCACGTTAGGCGCTTCTCATACTGAAGGCTGAGAAGTGCTGTGTCTTTCACACACAGTCACATATCAGAAGTGCATCACTATGCAGACTAAATCCCTCCACTCGGGGACGATTGAAATCCCACCATTTGGAGGATAACATGACACGAGCACCACATGACCACTATGCGATTGGAACGGCAGATACAAACCGTTTTAATTTGTCTTCCATTGCTGTACAAAAACAAACCCGACTTACCGGACAAACCAAACTTGGGGCAGCGGAAAGGTTTCTTTAATTCAGTTACCATCATAACCGCGTTCTCGTTGAATCACATCAGGGAAAGCCCAGGTAAGGCTAACGCAGGGCAGGAACTTGGAGGCAGGACTGAAGCACAGGACCATGGAGAAGGGAATGCTGCTCCACTGAGCTTTGCCCTACGGCTTTGCTCTCGCCCTGGCTCCATGCTCCCAGTCACTGTCCTCTATATGCACGCTTCCTGCCTCAAATCACAGACAATAACCACAGATGTGGCCACAGCGCCAAATCAATGGAGAAAAATTCCCACACTTGAGGCCCCCACGACTGCGCACTCCCACCCCACCCCCAGGCTGTGTCCAAGTTGACACCCAAGACTATCCAGCAACAATTGACCCCTCTGTCAACGTGACACACAAAAACCATCACTTTTTAAACCCAAATCACCTTTCAGCGTTTATACACCCCCCAAATATGATCGTCACCTAACCACCTCGTAATCACAACCTCAGACACTAAGTTCAACCTGCAAAAGCCTCACAGTCCTTAAAAGTCCAAACACTTTAAAAGTTCACATCTCGTTAAAAGTCTCTTAAACTGTGTGGGCTGCTGTTCCTGTAATCCAAAACAGCTGTCTATTATTTCAAGGGAAGAACTAGAGCATTCTACAAACAAAACCTTCACCCAGTCCAGCAAAGAGCCTCAAGCCTGGAAACTGTGTGATTCACTCAGATTATTTCGGGCTCCAAAGCGGTACTTGGCAGCTCCCTCCTCTCGCACTCTGCGTCGTTGGCACAACTCATCTCGCAGCGCCAGCGCCTGACTCCATTTACACTACATCGCTGCTTTGTGGCTCGTCCATGGGTAACCGGCATCTTACACAAAAGCTGGTCCCGCCGCACACTCGCCTTGACTGAGTAACTGGGCAGCAGTCACCTTCACCAATGGCCTTCTCTGACCTCTCCTGGGCAAAGCCTCAGCTTCTCTCCATGAACCCTGCAATACCGTGGGGTCTTCATGCAGCAAACTGAGCGAGTGCACTTAAAAAATGGTTTCTTCCTGTACCTCCCACAGGTGCCAAGGCCCTAGCGTTGATCCCCCCCTCTCTTGCACCTGTGACCCCACTCCATAATTATTTCAACACCGGAACCTATATGGAGACTCTTACAACATTAACAGTCCGGCCTTTGGCTCGGAATGGAGGCTCAGGCCCTTTCTGGGTCACAGTTTCTTGTTGCTGACTCCTGACCTTGAAGAAATATCTTCCCCAAAAGATTCACCATCAGGATGCATGGTCTCCATGTCATTACAGCTGATTTCTCAGCCCAGCCTAACCAGCCCATCAATTGCCTCCCAGTACCCAAAAAAAATTTCACATCAAGGTTCTTAGGTCTTTTGTTACTTACAGCGTGATCTCTCCCACCCAGCTGACCTAGCAACACGCCACAGTATTTACACAGTCCTGATACAATGCAGAGATCATCAGGGACTCTGCTCACTTATGAACAAATCTTCACAACGGCCGGCCTCCATCTTCTACAACTCCTTCAGCAAAACTGCTCAAGCTCCACATGCAATGTCTTAATAGCCATTTCCAATGAATCTTCCCAGCCCCAAAGTTCCAAACTGCCTCCATAACTCCTTCCCCAAAACACAAAGCGTCAGCCTGTCTGAACAGCAATTACCCCACTCTTCTGGTAAACAATTTCTTGTCTATGTTTGTCCTTCCATTTGTCTTGTGACAAAACACTCTGACAGACACCAACTTGAGAGGGGGAGCGAAAGGAAGTGTGGTGATTCAGCAGGAGGTAGAGGAGGGAAACTCATCTTACTCTCGCGGTCCACAGTTCGATCACTCAGCGGATAGAGCCCACAGGTAAGAAGAACTGCAGGGCAGGAACCTGGGGCAGGAGCTGATGACACAGGCATGGGGATGAATTCGCGTCCAATGCTTTGCTCCTGGCATTTTCTCTCTTGGCTCAGATGCCCAGCCTGCCGTCTTATACTGCCTAGCCTACAACAAACCTGCCAGGGACAGACAAACCACAGATGGGCACAGGCAATCCAATGGAGCCATTCCCACTGAGGCTCCCTCAAACCCTAGGTGTGTCCAGTTTGACACTACAAGCTAATCCACACACCAACCATCCATAATTCAGTTCTGGGGATTCCGATGCCTTTCTTCTCACCTCTGCAGGCATGGTACAACACAAGTGCACTTACACACATGCAGGCAATACAAAGATACTACTAACCAGAGAGGAAAAAAAATTGTCCACAATTTTACCAAGAAAGCAATGTTAGCAAATGAAATGAAATAATTTTTTAAAAATGACTAGACGTCTGGGCTGGAGAGAGACAAAGACAGCCAGAGATCTGGAGTGAAGGCTTTGTATGCCACAGGAGTTTGTCCTGGATCCTTCCTGTAAGAGACTGGGACTTGGGCTTCCTTCCAGCGCAGACACTGAGCCTCAGTGACTTAAAGTGCACTTGCACTTGGCAAAGAGCCTCAGCAGCACCAGGAATTTAAAAATGTTTGCTAAACTGAACAAGTTGTTCTCCCTTTCGAATCAATGGCAAAACATGGCAAGATTTTTCTTTCTTTTTTTTTTTTTTATTGAACAGTTTTATTCTGTTTAGAATAAAAACCTTGCTTTAATATTGTAAGGTGCACTGTAGGTACGCCATGCTGCCAGTTACTACTGGGACAACAAACATCCCAGTCAGTGACCCAGAGGGGGAAAAGTCTTGGGAAAGCACGATGTAACTACACTGTCAGAGCATGAGAAACTGGTATTTACAGTTTTTCTTCTGAAACCGTCTTGGGTACTTCTCAGTCTAGTTTCTGGGATGGTACTGCCCACTAGCTATCACTTTGATGCTACTCAGAAAAATGTGTTCAGTTCATGACTTTGTGGTTCTCCAAAAGTTGTTGTTAACATGCTAGAGCAAATAGTAAACTATGGCTGCCAAGTGACTGGAATCTCAATTAATGAAACCAAATTACAAAACCAGCTCCTTGTGATCTATTAACAAAATCATATAACAATTATAAAATAAAAAATACAACCATTTCCTTAAATAGTCCAATTTTCCTACAGTGCAGTTTCCTACATCTTTATCATTACTGAATTGTTTTAAGAGTCAAGTCAAAGTAAGTAAAATTAACAAAAAACAATAAAAAAATAAGTTATAAACAAACTAGCATAAAAATATTTTTAAATCTTGGATTCACTTCCTGTGCCTTCATTAAAACATGAAGTGGCCCAGGATCCCCCCCCTACTATAGCTTAAGATTTTTATCAGAGTCTTTGTTTCCAGTTATCCACGAGTCCATCAGCCATCTGCCAGATTCATTTCACCCCATTCTCATTTCTGGAGTAGCTTGTTTCTTTTTCTCCATTATAATGTGGGCTTTTTTTATTTTAAACAGAGCACACCCCTTCAATTTTTCCCCGTTTCCTTGTCACAATTCCCCTCATCAGAGAGTAGTAGACAGGCCCTTTCTTCTTGTAATGCCCAGATCTTTTAAAAGTCTGCTCTTATCAGTGTTGATTTTTTTGCACAAGACAGGCATCCTGTGGCCCCCCCCTCCATTGCCCATGGTGGTTGTTTTGGTGGCACATGCCTTTTTAAATTCAGCACTTGGGGGCAGGCTGAGGGCAGGTGGCGTGTGAGTTCAGGCCCCAGCTGGTCTAACTAATAAAGGGTTCCGGACAGCTGGTGTACAGGAGAACATGACCAAAAAAAAAAAAAAAAAAACAAAATTAAAAAAAAAAAAAAGACCTGAGCTATCAGCATACAAAAAGAGGTCATCTCATTAAACTCAAAAGCTTCTGTACATCAAAAGCAAACAATCAGAAAGTGAAAGATTAATCCCACAGATGTGGGAGGAAACGTCACCGAAGAAATCGCGACAAAGCAATTGATTTCCAGAATATATAAACTACTCAAAAAAACCAAAAACAAAACAAAACAATAAACAAATAAGGACACCACTAAAGATTAGCAGCAAGAACGAGAACTGAACAGAGACTTCACATGTGAGGAATTAAGAGATTGGCATCCTGAGAAACAACTTAAGAAGTATGTTCAACATCACTAATCATTAAGAAGGAAATGAAAAAAAAATCAAAAAACCCACTTTAAGATATCAACTTACTCCAAATAAGACTGGCTGAAAGACAGAAAAAAGATAACCAAATGCTGGAGAGTTGTTGGGAAGAAAGCGGGATACATCTCACTGCTGGTGGGAATGTAAAACACTTGTGCAGCCATACGTATGGAAGCAGTGTGAGACCCTTGGAAGACTTGGAATGAACTTGCCACCGACCCCCAGCCATAAACATCTAGGACTGACTCACCTCAAGACCACCCCACCGCAGAGATATGCACAAGCATGTTTATTTCAGCTCTTTCACTAATGCAAGGAGCTGGAACAACAACCCCAAATGCCCCTCAACTGATTGATGATTGCTGAGTGAATAGAGAAAAATTATAAGAGAAATGGCTATCGACACAATGGAGTTTATGCAGCAAGTAAATGAAGATGACATCAGAGCTTTCGGAAAATGGCTGGAGCTAGACGATACCGTATTATACTAGTTGATGCTGAGTGAGAGTAACACAGTCCCAGAAAAAACAACGAGGAGAATCGTTTGTATCCCTTATCTGTGGATGCTAGTGCCATATTACATTAGTTTGTAAGTATTTATTGTGCATGGCCCCTTGAGCTTTCTGTCCAAAGAAGTCTTTGCTTCCTTTTTTTTTTTTGTGGTTGTTTGGAAACAACAACAACAGAAAGGACGCATCGAAGAACTGACTGAACAGTGAACTTCCTGCCCTCAAAACGTCAAATTCCTCATGGAGGAATATTGAGCAAAGACGAGGAAAGAGATGAAAAAGCAGTTTGGCAGAAGCATGAAGCTCTGGTGGGGTGGGGGGAATAGCGGGGGGACACGGGTCTGAGATTGATCTAAAAATATAAAAATAAATTTTTTTTTTTATTAAATATTTCAAAAAATAAATAAATATTTATATTCTAAACAAAAAAAAAAAAGATTGTGAGGCTGATCTCTGACCACTCAGAGTGAGACACAGGATGACTTTGCATTAAGAATAAAAAGCCTGTGGGTTCCTTGCTTGGTGTGCTTGCTTGATTAAGCACTACCATGTACCCTTCTGCAAAAGTAAAACATTTTGCTTTGCCCAAATTTAAAAAAAAAAAAAAAGAGGTCTTCCCTTTCACTGTACGCTTTAAAACAAAACAAAACCCAAGGTCTCATGTAGCCCAGGCTGGCCTAGAACTTACTTTCATATTCAAGGATGACCTTAAACTCCTGATCCCCCCATCTTTACCTTCCCAGTGGAGGAATTACAGGTGTGCACCATCAAGCCCTGTTTTACACTAGGCTGAGAGTTGAGCCTGGGCTTAGTGCATGCTAGGCAGGCACTTTATCAATTAAGCCATGACAGCCAATTTCTTATTCTATGTGAATTCTTAAACTACACTTCCAAAATATCAATGTATATTTTCACCCCAACATCTTTTAATTTTGTGCTTTCAAGTTCCACTTTAAATTATTTACTCCCTGGGTTGAAAGTTAAAGTTTGAGCTCCATAGTGACACTGGGCTAATCAGTATACCTTTGTACTTGGTTCTTTGCCTATAAAGAAAGTTAGGAAAAGACCATTTGCTGGGCTCCTTTTTACTTCATAGATAGCTATATAAATACAAACCAGAAAGGAAAAGTCAAAAGGAGAATTGCTACACATGGTGTAACTCACATTATCTAAACACTAGCACAGAACTTTAAAAGCTCATTAATACAGTGATTTCTCAGAGAAAGACCAGGGCCTGGAGACCTGGCTCAGCAGTTAACAGTACTTGCTGCTCTTGCTGAACACCCAGGTTCAGTTCCCAACAAGTATATGGAGGCTCAAAACCCTTTATAACTTCAGTTTCAAGTGGTCCAGCGCCCCCTCTGGCTTCTGTGTGCACTGCATGTGCATGGTGTACATGGGCCAAACTTATGAAAATAAAGTTCATCTTTTTTTCTCATCCTGCTTCCCTGGGGGCTAATTACGTGAGCTTAACATGGCAAGATGGTCAGGCGTGGTGGCGCATGCCTTTAATGCTAGTACTTGGGAGGCAGAGGCAGGTGGATCTTTGTGAGTTCAAGGCCAGCCTGGTCCACAGAGTGAGTTCCAGGACAGCTGGGGCTACAGCAGGGAGACCCTGTCTTGAAAAGACCAAAAAAAAAAAAAAATACTACTAATATAGTAACATTGATATATTACTTGGTTTTTTATCTTGCATATTGATAGGGAACATAGTCTATGGTAATATACCAAAAAATATTATTGGTAATAGAGCTAGAAAGATGGCTCTGCTGCTCTTGCAGAGGACTTGAGTTCAGTTCCCAGCACTATGTCTGGTGGCTTGCAACTGCCTGTAACTCTAGCTCCAGGGGATCTGACGCCCTCTCCTGGCCTCCTCGGGCACTCGTGTGCACACACCACACACAGATAAACATAAATATCATTTTAAAATAAATTTCTGGGCATGGTGGTGCAGGCCTTTAATCCCAGCCCTCGGGAGTCAGAGGCAGGCAGATCTCTATGAGTTCCAGGCCAGCCTGGTCTACGTATCGAGTTACAGACCAGCTGGGGCTACAGGGANATTTATTTATTTATTGTATGTGTATGGATGTACTGTCTGCATGCAGGTTTTTGTGCACCCGTGTCGTGCAATGCCGCGGAGGTCAGAAGAGGGTGTCGGATTCCCCTGGAACTGGAGTTCTCCTGGAATTGGAGCTTCAGACAGTTCTCAGCCGCCATGTGGGTAGAGGTTTGTTTTTATTCAAGTGTATGTGTCTATGTGGGTGGGTGTGGGTGCCGGAGGAGGCCAGATGAGAATGTCAGACCTCCTGCAGGTAGAGTTCCAGGCAACTGTGAGGCAACCAGTGGGGAACCAAACTCAGGTCCTCTGGAAGAGCAGCAAGCATCTTAACTGATGAGTCGCCTCTCCAGCCCCTTCTTAAATTTTTGAGGTAAGATGTTCCTATGCATCCTAGACTGGCCTCAATTCACAACCCTCCTGCCTCAGCTTCTCAAGTACTGAGATTACAGACAGATCACCATGCCTGACCATTTTCTAACTTTTAGAAACTGATGTTTAAGTGACTGATTTTTTTTTTAGTTCTTTTTTTCTTAATAAATACACTTATATCTATACATTGTCCTTTAGGGTTGGTATTACTACTCACTTTGAAATATCTTCTAATTTACATGATTCTTTCCATTGAGCCAATGATCACACATACATTTAATTATTAACTGCTAAATACACAGGAACAGTAGTCTAGTTATCTTTCTGATAACTAGACTACTGTTGATTTCTTCAATTCTGCCTATGGTCTGAAAACTCAAGCACTATCAATTCTGTGAAGCCTGTTGAAACTTGCCTTCTGCATTCCATGGGCCCTTGCTCATCTGTAGGGTACAGAAGAAACTCCTTAGTGTGTGTGGTGTGTGAAGGCCTTGTGACCTGACGCCAGCAGCCAGCCATGCTCTGCAGGCCACACCACGAGGTCCTCCTCAGAACGGCACCTGCTCCTTCGCCTAGTGCCTCCTCTCTTTCCGTCCTCTACTGGAAACACCCCCTGCTGTCTCCGCACTTTCTGTCTTCCTAGTACTTTTGCTCGGCTGTGACCCTATCACAGAGCAGGCTGGGAAAGGTCCTCTAATGCAGCTGAAGCATATGGCAGAGGCTTTCCACATCACAGCCAATCAGGAAACAGAAAGCAAGGTAGAGCTTCGGAGCCAAGCCCAAGGACCTGCTTCCACCAGCTGTCGCGTCTCCCCAAGTTCCCAGGACCCCTACAATAGCATTCACAGCCGAAGACCAAGGCCACACTGATAAGTCTGAGGGGAAGACTTCAGATTCTAATTATAACACTGTCCACTAGAAGGTTCTCCAGCTTTCTCTCTATCCCCGAACTTCCTTAGGCAGTGACCTGCTGAAGTACGTGGTTTCCCTCCCTCTCGAAGTCCTCTATCTTTCACAATGCTACAAATTTAGCCTTCTTGAATGCAAATCCAATCACCTTTCTCATGTGCTTAAAATCCTTTCATCAACTTCTCCTTCCTAACTCAGAAACAAACTTGTATCTCATCTGCTCTTCCTCGTGCAGCAAGCACTTGCATTTCATCTCTTCTCTGTCTAGCATGCACTTGCATCTCATCTCTGTCTAGCATGCACTTGCATCTCATCTCTTCTCTGTCTAGCATGCAGATCCAGAACCTTAAACCTAAGCTCTATAATCTGCCTCTACCCAATCCCATCTTGAGGCTCACTTCTTGCACTCGTGCACACGTGCATTTCCACACATAAGCACACACTATTCCTTGCAGGTCCTCACAGACCACACTGGAGGTTCAGAACTGTTCCAGCCTTCTCTTAACCGGAACCTCCCCTCCTGGTCCCTGACGTCCCACCCCACACTCACCGCAGCACACACCCCCCCCCCATGTCTTTCTCGACCTTCCTCGTCTCTGAAACAATAGTCTCACCCAGGCCTGTCCTCAGTTGCTTCCTGTGAACCTCAGCTTCCATCCCTAACCATCTCAGGCCCAGAAGGTGTGGGGTGGCCTCGCCTTTCCCCCAGGCCTCACCCCCATGGGATGTAACTGCTTAGATAAGAAGCTGCCCCAGGCAGTAATCCTCCATGACTGACAGAAAAAGTAACCGATATCTCTTCAGGGCCTTGCTTCCTGGTCCTCAGAGCTATGTGGGTGGCATTTTTGTGACTCCCGCTAGGTGCTATTGGGGCTGTTTGCATGAATGTTTCCTTGTAATCAAGATCCCAGCTATCTTCAAGTCAGCCTGCTGCAGCTGAAGGGAAGAGTGATCTAGTCTGTTTCCTGACAAGGTTGGAGCTGAGTCTAAACACACACATGCTTCTTTTTGCCTTTCTAGACCAAGGAATTCTTAAATTCTTAGGTCTATAATGCTTCCTTTCTAGGCCTTCAATCCTTCCCTCTGGTAAAATTGAGCTTTCCTTGACTTTTTAATTTCATTTTTTATTTTCCCTTCAGCCATTTAAAATATCTCCCAGGTAAAGAAAATTATGAGATGGTGTCAACTTTTACAAAATTTTTTAATTTATCTTTATTTTATGTATGTGTTTTGCCTGCATGTATGCATGGACATCCACGTCGTGCAAGCTTTCAGAGGCCAGAAGAGAGCATCTGATCTCCTGGAACTAGAGTTACATATAGTGGTTAGCCACTAAGTGGGTACAGGGACTCAAACCTGGGTCCTCTGGAAGAGTAGCCATCACTCCAGCCCTGACGGTGTCAGTTTTAGCTTTTAACTTTAAGAGACCTAAAATGTGCAGTTTTTTAAAATATCAAGCTGAGTGTGGTGGCATACGCCTTTAATCCCAGCACGGGGGCGCAGAGGAAGGCAGACCTCTATGAGTTCAAGGCCAGCCTCCTCTACATGAGTTCTAGGCTAGCTGGGGATACAGGGAGACCCTGTCTCAAAAAAAAAAAAACAAAAAAAACCAAAAAACCCAGCTCTACCAACAGCAATAAAATCAAGTTTCCCTACTGCTATGAACAGTGTTGCAGTGGCAGGAAGGGCCATATCCTTCCGATCTTCCCTCAGTTAGGTGGGATCATATGACTGAGTTCTAAGGACTATCAATGAGATGCATAAAGCATCTGGCCCACCCAGACGAGATTTCTAGCACTCATAGAAAAGCTGGGCCTGGTGTCTGCAATCCCACACTGGCAAAGCAGAGACAGGAGACTGCTCAGAGCTCCTGGGCATCCAGTCTAGCCTAGGTGGCAAGCTGAGCTCTGGGCATCCAGTCCAGCCTAGGTGGCAAGCTGAGCTCCTGGGCATCCAGTCCAGCCTAGGTGACAAGTTGAGCTCTGGGCATCCAGTCCAGCCTAGGTGGCAAGCTGAGCTCTGGGCATCCAGTCCAGCCTAGGTGGCAAGCTGAGCTCTGGGCATCCAGTCCAGCCTAGGTGGGAAGCTGAGCTCTGGGCATCCAGTCCAGCCTAGGTGGCAAGCTGAGCTCTGGGCATCCAGTCCAGCCTAGGTGGCAAGCTGAGCTCTGAGCATCCAGTCCAGCCTAGGTGGCAAGCTGAGCTCCTGGGTGTCAGGTTGTGAGATCCAGAAGCCCATTGGAATGCAGAGACCCTTAAGACCGGAGGTCCAAAAACCTGCTCTACCAGGCATAGCCTTTGGCTATGCTAAAGCAGGCCACCACTGATTACTAAGGAATCTTCCGCCTCGCCCTTAGGAAGCCAGATTCCAGATTCCGACCCACCCCACTCTCACTGAATCCCACTCCCACCTTATCCCTTAAATTTCCAAGCCAGATGCCATTCTGTGCTTGGCTCTATCTCTCGCCCTGAGCCTAGCCCCGCTACCTGATTAAACTTTAGCTCCGAAGAACTTAGACCCTCGTGGCTTTTCATTCCGGGGTAGCGCGCCATAACCTTACACTGGGCATCCAGTCCAGCCTAGGTGGCAAGCTGAGCTCTGGCATCCAGTCCAGCCTAGGTGGCAAGCTGAGCTCTGGGGAGTCTCCTGTCTCTGCTTTGCCAGCGTGAGAATGCAGACACAGGGCCCAGTGAGAGACTCTGACTCAAAAAATGAGGTAGAAAGACAACCAAAGTCTTTCCTCAACCTCTGGCCTCCAAAGACATGCACAAATAACAATTATTGCTAGGTATCCCTTCCAGGCAGTCCTATCGAAAGCCATCTTTTCTATCCTGTACTGACTGTGTGCTGTGGTTGTTTCCTCACAGGTTCATGTGGCAGGTTCCATTCCCAATACATAAAAAGTGGAGTGGTGGAACTTTAAGAGACTGACGCGCACTGGTTGTGCTAAAGCGCGCCTTTAATCCCAGCACTTGGGAGGCAGGGGCGGGCAGATCTCTGTGAGTTCAAGGCCAGCCTGATCTACATAATTAATTCCAGGACAGCAGGGGCTCCAGGGAGACCCTGACTCAAATACTTTAAAAGAGTAGGCATGGTGGCGCACACCTTAATCCCAACTTGGGAGGCAGAGGCAGGTGGATCTTTGTGAGTTCAAGGCCAGCCTGGTCACAAGAGTGAATTCCAGACAGCTGGGACTACAGGGAGATCCCTGTCTCAAAAAGACAAAAAAAAAAAAAAATACTTTAAAGAGAGAGAGAGAGAGAGATTGAACCTAGTGGAAGGTAATCAGGTCTTGGGAAAACTTCCCTTACCTGTGTATGAAAGCACATTGTTATAAAGTAACTAGGGGGCCAGGTGTGGTGGCCCAGTACTCAGGAGGCAGAGGCAGGTGGACCTCTGTGAGTTTGAGGCTAGCCTGGTCTACAGAGCATGTTCTAAGCCACCCAGGACTACATAGTGAGATCCTGTCTCAATAAATAAGTAAATAAATAAACCAAATTTTGTTGATCGGCTCACTCTTGCTTCTTCTCTTACCACGTCCTGTCATGTGCAGCTCAGTCGCCCAGCAAGAGGGTCACCACCACACACAAGCACTGGGCCTTTTCCACTTCCTGTACCAGAATCATAGCTACCTAGCAGGTTTGAGGCCAGCCACAGCATGCATGAGGAGGTCAGAGGACAACTTGTGAGAGTTGGTTCTTTCCTTCCACCACGAAGGCTCCAGGGATTGAATTCAGGTCATCAGGCTTGGCAGCAAGAGCTTTTACCTGTTGAGCCATCTCACTCACCCTTAAGAATCTATTCCTGAATGCTCAGCAGAGCACAGTGATAGGGATTTGCTTGGGTTATTTCAAAGACTAAATCTTAAGTTTACACAAGTGACCTAAAGTTGCGGGGCCAGGTGGGGGTGAAGGTCTTAAGCCTTGGTTCTCGAGCTCTAGTATGCTACAGTGTCCCTGATGCCTGGACAGTCAAACTCAGAAAGGTGAAATTTATAATTAACTAAGTAATCTGCAAGAGAGAAGGAAAGGCAAAAGGCGGATCTATGCAGCTCCAAAACCTCCATTTCGCTCTTCTCAAGGCTCTGCTGCCTCTGGTGCACAAGGGCGAGACTTTAAGGGCTGTTCCATGCAGGATGTGGCCAGGAGGAACAACTTGCATAAACCAAGGGCTTTGGCAACCAAAAGGTTCTGCTGCCCCCTTGTGGCCCAGGCTGACTGTTACACAGCAGCGCTGAAGCACAAAGCTGAAATACCATATAAAGGCACTTGGCCCGGCAGACACCAAACAGCAGAAGGCAACTCTGATTGGCTCAAAGTGGAACAGATTTAATAACTCAAAAATTTGATTTTGTCACTCTTTTGTGTCAAATACTGCTCATAATAATAAAGCCCACGACAATGATGTGCTAGAGCACAGAGAAAAATCTCCCAAAACACCTGTAACACCCTATTTACAATGCAGGGAAAATACTAGCCAGCTGCACCCGTTTAGAACAATAATAAACATTTACAGCATTGTTAGTCCCAAACAAAATTCCTGATCCTTGTTTCTTACACCTAATAAGGAAAGTTCTAGAATTCTTTTCCTATCAGTATATACAGAGCTTCCCAAACCCTCAGCTGTGGACCGGAGACCATAATTCTCATCATCCTCTCCCTTACTGATAAATCCTTAAATTGCTTCCAAATACTTGATACCAAGGAAAAAAACGGTGCACACGAAAACAACAGGAGACGCTACAGTGCAGAATTCTGTGCAGGTCTTTTTGCAAGAATCCCCGGGGATGAATTCTTAGGAGCAGAAATTCTGGGTCACGAAGCCCAGTGCACACACCACGACACACACTCCTTTAGCATGAGCTTCTCTTTAAAATGTCCCCCCTTGGGGCTGGAGAGATGGCCTAGCGGTTAAGAGCGCCAGGCGCTCTTACAGAGGACCAGGGTTCGATCCCCAGCACCCACATGGCGGCTGAGAACCGTCTGAACTCCAATTCCAGGAGAACTCCAGTTCCAAGGGAATCTGACACCCTCTTCTGACTCCGTGGCATTGCATGACACGGGTGCACAAACCTGCATGCAGACAGCACATTCATACACATACAGAAATAAATTAAAAAAATAAAATAAAATAAAATGTCCCCCCTTATGATCTCTCCCTCCCTCCCTCCCCCCTCCGTCCCCACACCTGCCCTCTCCTGTTCTCTGGACTATTAACACCCACCAATAATCCCTCTCCACATTTCTTCCCCGACCCCAGGACTTGATCTTCGGGCCTCTTTCTTCCTACAGTCCTGTCGTGTCCCTACAGTTACCTTCCCCTGTGGCCCAGCCACCAGTATTCCTGGAAGGCAACCAAATTATTATTTCTAGATTTTGTGCTCACAGTTATTTTACACACATGTATGCAAATCTAGATGTAATATATGCTTATGTATATATAAATAAATGAACATATGTACAATTTCTCACTCCCTTCTGAGTATTTATACCCAAAATAGAAGCAGCATTGAGGGGATGCTGCCAGGCAGCCACCTTCAAGCAGATCAAACTGCAGCTCCAAACAGTTTCTCAACTTATTGTTGGGATCTTTGCCAGACAACCGCAGAGGACTCATGGGGAGCAGACTAGAAATACTGCCTACCACCAGTCTACTGCTTCCGAAGAGGTGTGGACAGGAGAGGGAGCCCAAACAATAAAATAAGATCTTTAGCAGCTTTGATTACTTACCTATAAAAGATTTCCTTGACTTTTCTAAACACACAAAAGTACAGAGACGAGTGTAATGAGCCTCATTCTTCAGACTGAATAATTAAAACAATGCTACAGCCTCTGTCCCGCTCTCTGTCCCTTCCTCTCTCCCTCCCTCCCTCCTTTTCTTCCCTCCTTTCCCCCTTTCTTCCCCCTTCTCTCCTTTGGTCTTTTCATCAGCAGGTACAGGAAAAACAGGTACAAGAAAAAAATTCAACATGAGATATCTTCCTACTCCACTCGAAGCCCTGAGCAAGCGCTAACTCTGCATCTCTATAGCTTTGTCTATTTTGGGTATTTCACATGAACAAAACCTATGTACCATGCTGTCATACCCTGCTTCTTTCATGTAGAACAGCGAAGGCTTATCCATATCCTGGCCTTTATCAACATCTGACTTCTTTTGTTGGTAAGTAATCTATCGTATGTTGATGTCATAGTTTACTTATCTGTTCATCGGCCAATGGATACTGGGGTTGCTTCCATTTTGGGCTGCTATGGATAATATTGCTATCAAAATATGTACACGAGTTTTAATGTGAACATGTTTTCACTTCTCTTGTGCTTAAACCTAGGAATGGAATTCCTGGATCAAGTGTTCACTATGCTTAACCTTTCTTCCTTCTGTGCTGGGAACAGAACCCAAGGTGCAAGGCAGGCACTGAGTAATGGCCGTAGTCTTTGTTTATTAAAACAGAGTCTTACCATGTAGCTGAACCTGGTGTCAAATACACAGTATTTCTGCTTGTGTTTCCCAAGTGCTGTGATTACAGGCATATACCACCATACGTGGTTCAGGCTTTACTTTTTAAGATGCCCCAGGCTGTGTTCCAATGTTTGCGCCGTTTCACATTCTCACAGCAGTGCTTTAGGGTTCAATTTCTCTACGCTCTCATCAGCACCAACTGTCTGCTGTGTGCGTTACAGCCGCCCTGCAGGTTGCTAAGCGTCTCATCGAAGTTCTGACATGCATCTCCCTGGAGATCAGGACAGGGGCCTTCACATGCCATTGGGCATCTATACACCCTTGCTGCAGAAATGACTCCACATTCTGTCCATTTCTTTTTGTTTTTGAAAACAGTCTGTGTAGCCCAGGCTAGCCTAGAACCTGTCATTTTCCTGCCCCAGCTTTCAGTGTTGAGATTACAGGCGTACACCACTTCAACTCTGATAACTTTATCCACTAAAAACAAGACTGTCTTCCGTTGTTGAGTTATGAGTTATACTTTCTATTTTCCGTTCTTTCCATTGAGATTTTTAAAATCTTAACCACCTAAGAAAGTAATGACTGTTTTTTTTTTTCCTTTTTCAGTGTTCAGGACCCAACTGGGTCTCACAAAGCTAGGCAAGTATTCTACTATGAGCTATGACCCCACTCCTGCTTGTTCTTATTTTCTTTATTTTGAATTTTTTTTTTTTTTTGGTCTTCTTGAGACAGGGTCTCCCTATAGTTCTCACAGAGATCTGCCTGCCTCTGCCTCCTGAGTGCTAGGATTAAAGGTGTGCGCCACCACACCCAGCTATTTTTAATTTTCATGTATGTATGTGTGTGCATTTTCATTTGGAGGCCAGAGAGCAACTTCAGGTACCATCCCCAGAAAGTCTGTCCACGTCCTTTGCCATCTGGAGCTCACTAAATAGGCTGGACTGGTTGGTCAGTGAGCCCAGGGAGCCAGCCCCCCTTCTCGGTCTCCCTCGGGACTGGGAGTGTAAGCATGCACCAGCACTCCTGGCTCTGTGTACATGTGCTCTGGGGTCAGATGTGGGTGCTCGGGCTTGTAAGGCAAGCACTCTGCCATCGGAGCTATCTTCCCAGCCCTGTCTGTTCTTTTTCTATAGTAACAAGTAACAAGTAACAAGCAAGCAGAGAATGGGAACTCCCACTGCTGATCTGAGCACTGGAGAGGCTGAGGAAACGACTGCCTCGCGTTCCAGGCCCAGCGTGAGCTACATAGGGGGTTCCATATCAGCCTGGAGTGAAACCCTGTCTCTAAAACAGAAACACTAAGAGAAATCATCAGCTGTAGATATCCCTCAACTTATCATCAAATCTAGATATTCCTGCTAAACCCATAGTTAAATTGAAAATGCATTTTATATACCTAATTCATCAAGTATAGCATAGTTTAACTACCTTATTAAAGATGCTTGACATTCATATTGCTCACAATGGTAATAATGTGAATAATGGGAAATAATGTGAATATTTTTATAAGGTATTTAATACTGTACCACAAAAAAAAAAAAAACGAAATCATTGTATAAGGAAATGTTTGCACCACTGTAAAGTTTAAAAAAATCATCAGGTGGATCACTGTAAGTCAGGAGAGGCCTGGAGTCTTAAATCCATTCAAATATACAAACTTCTGAAAGCCAGTCACTTAACAACAATCCACTGCAAATGACAAGCAGCCCTAGACCCAGCCCACCAGCCTGTGCTGTTCTGATGACTCCAGAAAAACAGTAGGACTTAAACTCTGTAAATATATAAAATAATGTCCCACTTACTAACCTTTTTATTTTGTTTGGTAAGTTTGACAGTCAAAATTTATTGAAAATTGTCTGTAATGTTTGTGGGGCTCAATGGTTAAGAGCACATGCTATTCTTCCGGAGGACCTGGGTTCAATCCCCAGCAACCACAAGGCAGCTGACAACCATCTATAACTCCAGTTCCAGGGGATCCAACACCCTCTTCTGACTCCTGCGGGCATTGTGTTCATGTGGTGCACTTACACACATACAGGCAAAACACTTATACACATAAAATAAAAATAATAAAATATTTGGGGCTGGAGAGATGGCTCAGCACTTAATAGCACTGACTGCTCTTGCAGAGGACCTGGGTTCAATTTCCAGCACTCACATGGCAGCTGAGAACTGTCTTTAACTCCAGTTTCATGGGAATATGACGCCCTCTTCTGACCTCCGTGGCATTGCACAACATGGGTGCACCAACCTACCTGCAGACAGTATGCTCATACACATAAAAAATAATAAATAAATAAAATAATAAAATATTTAAAAAGAATGTTTTGTGGTGCTGGAAAGATACCTTGGTGGTTAAAAATATTTACTGCCCTTGAAGTGGACCCAAGTTTGGTTCCTGACATCCCCAAAATCACTGTTTTGAATAAAACATATAAGAAACATTGACCTCTCCCAGGAAAATGGAAAAAGTAATATTATAATTAACCTCTCCAAATGGCTGTGTACGTTAATCAAACTAAAATACCAGTATGAACTTTGGAACCATTATCAACCATTATCCCAAGTTCTAGCACACTAAAATTCCATGGATGCATCTTATTTTTTAATATTATTATAAAAAATTATTATTGTGTACATGTGTATGTGTCTGTGGGGTTTGTCCACATGAGTGCGATGTTGGAATTACAGATTGCTGTGAGGTGCCCATTGTGAGTAGTAGAAATTGAATTTAGGTCCTCCGTAAGAGCAGCTCTTGATTACTGGGCCACTCTCCAGCCCCAACATCTTCTGTTTTGCACAGATCTCTTGGCCACCCCTGATTCCATGACTCCCTCCTGGGGGTTATCTGGGCATCACTATTCACTGGATTGTTTCACATGAATTACACAACAGAATCACATTTATTAATATCCCTACTGGTCGTATCAGAGGTGCTTAACACTGAGTTGCAGGCACACGGCGGCTGCTGTGGAGTAGCTATTTCGTCTGGGCATAACATACACGCAGGCACTCACAGAATACTTTCGCCTCACAATCAAGGAAGCAAACTTCAGTGAGAGCAGCCTATGATAATGACAATGAAGTTGTTAACTTCCCCTCACACAACAAGGGTCACCAGACTCAGATTCTACCTACCACTCCTGATCCTGTCCCTTCCCCCCTTGTTTGTGGTTGGGGTGGGGGTGAGGAGAGCTAAGGAGTCACTACCCATGTGTCTAGGTAACCCCAATAAACTTGCTGGTTCACAAAATCAGGCTAGGGTGGAATCACTACTTTGGTATGTGGGTGACCTTCAGAAGTGGACAGATTTTTCTTCAACAGCGGCAAATCAAAGTTTTCCAGAATTCTAATTTTCATTTTCACTTGAAAGCTGGAGCATGGTTACTGCAAAAATATGTCAGCAGCTGCCTTTGGAGGGGCAGGCTCTGCCAAACTCTCAACCTTGGCTAACCATCATTTGTCTATTAGTCTTTTTCTGTTTAATTTCAAGTAGAAATGATGTCACCAAAAGACCAGCTGGCATGTCCTGCAATTCAACAATGCGGACAGAAAAGCCTCAGTGCACACCTCCATGTTTACTTCACTGCATCTAGGTAGAATGACCTATACCCAAAAGTCAAGATTTAATAAAATCAAATCTGTTTCATTAACACGATGTAAAGTGGCTTTTTAAGTAGGCTGAGTGGCGGTGGACAGTGGGGACAGCTCGCATGTTCTGACATGCTTTTACCTGTGCTGTGGCATGAGTGATTTCCCCACAGCACAGGGCACGGGAGGTTGGCATCCTATCAACATGAAAATGCTTCAGCTCTGGGTGTAAGCAGCACTGTTTGTATGAAAAACAGTGCTTTGCTTCTATCAGAAAACAACTTGGAACAGTGTGCCCCCCCGCCTTAATTAAGCTTAATACATTCAACCTTTTGTTTCATATATTGTTGGCCTATCCTTCAATACTATTTTTCCTTTTTTTATAATTTAAAAAAATTTTTTTTAATTTTTATTTATTTTGTATGTGTATGAATGTATTGTCTGCATGCAGGTTTGTGCACCTGTGTCGTGCAATGCCACGGAGGTCAGAAGAGGGTGTCGGATTCCCCTGGAACTGGAGTTCTCCTGGAATTGGAGTTACAGACGGTTCTCAGCCGCCATGTGGGTGCTGGGGATCAAACCTGGGTCCTCTGCAAGAGCAGTTGGTGCTCTTAACTGCTAGGATACCTCTCCAGCCCCTCAATACTATTTTTTCTTGCACTGACTTTCCAACCTCCTCTTCATCCCCTTATTCAATTTTGCGTCCACTGTTCTTTTTTTCAATATTGGTAGCACATGTCTTTAATCCCAGCACTCGGGAAGCAAAGGCAGGCAGATCTCTGTGAGTTCAAGGCCAGCCTGGTCTACATAGTGAGTTCCAGGACAGCTGGGGCTACAGGGAGACCCTGTCTCAAAAAGACCAAAAGAAAAAAAAAAGATTTTGTTTTGAATTATGTATATGTAGATGTTGTCTGTATGTGGATATGTACACATGAGTACAGTGCCCGCAACACTTTACAGTATGAGTTCTATCCCCTGGAAGAGCAAATGCTCTTGATAGCTACAGGGACTCCCAGTAGCCCCAGCTGTCCTGGAACTCACTCTTTAGACCAGGCTGGCCTTGAACTCACAAAGATCCGCCTGCCTCTGCCTCCCAAGTGCTAGGGTTAAAGGCACTGGCAACATCCTGCTGTATGTGGCTAGTGCACATTCTTTTCTTCTAACTGTGCTTTATGACATAGAATTTTTCTTATCAACTTTACTAAAGAATTTACCAATTATGCAATGCATTGAAGTATACAATTTGAAGAGTTTAAGATTTTTAAATATTTTCTTTCTTTTTATTTTATGTGTATGAATTTTTTGCCTCCACGTAAGTGCAGCATATACATCAATGCCCCTGGAGGCTAGAAGAGGGCACTGGAACCCTGGAGTTACCCATGGTTGTGAGCTGCCATGTGGATGCTCTTAAACACCGGCCATCTCTCCAGCCTCATAATTGAAGCATTTGCACACACAGTTTTGCCAGGATCCAAGTACAGCTCACTCCTATCAGTCTCAAAAAGTTCCCTGTGCCCCTGTGCAATCCTTTCCTCCATTCTCTTCACTAATGACATCCCATTGTATATGAATGGAACCATACAACTCTTTTCTATCTAGTTTCTTTGGCTCAGAATAAGAGTTTGATATCTACCCATGACATGGCATGTATTAATTTGGGTCTGTGTATGTGTTGTATGTATGTGTGCATACATGTACACAGGCACACTTGCCCATATGTGTAAGTGTAGAGGCCAGAGGTTGGCAGTGTCTTCCTCTATCGGGCTCTACCTAGATTTTTGTTGTTGTTGTTGTTTTTGTTGTCTTTTTGAGACACAGTCTCCCTGTAGTTCCAGCTGTCCTGGAACTCACTATGTAGACCACACTGGCCTTGAACTCACAGAGATCCACCTGTCTCTGCCTCCTGAGTGCTGGGATTAAGGGTGTGCGCCACCACACCCGGCTCTAGCTAGTTCTTTGAGGCAGGGGTCTCTCCCTGGACCTGGAACTCTGAATTCTGGCTGGCTGGCCAGTGAGCCCAGGATCCACCTGTCTCTTCCTCCCCAGTGCTGCAATTACAACGTATGCTACTGCACCCAGCTTTTTTTTTTTTTTTTACAGAGGTGCTAGGCACTCAAACTCAAGTCCTCATGCTTGCACAACCATCTCCTCAGCTCCTCAATTAGGTTCTTTTACTCTGATGAATAGTACGTGTGGGTATGCACTTTTTGTTAATGAATAGAACTGTGTGGATACGCACTTTTTGTTAATGACTAGTACTGTGTGGATCCACACTTTTTGTTAATGAATAGGACTGTGTGGATCCGCACTTTTGGTTAATGAATAGTACTGTGTGGATACGCACTTTTGTTAATGACAGTCTCCCACGGCCCAGGCTGGCCTTGAATGTGCTATGTAGTGGAGGATGATCTTGAACTCCTGAACCTCCCATCTCAACCTTGAATGTGCTATGTAGTGGAGGACGATCTTAAACTCCTGAACCTCAGATCTCAAACCTTGAACGTGCTATGTAGTGGAGGATGATCTTGAAATCCTGAACTTCACATCTCAACCTTGAACTTGCTATGTAGTGGAGGACGATCTTGAACTCCTGAACCTCCCATCTCAACCTTGAACGTGCTATGTAGTGGAGGATGATCTTGAACTCCTGAACCTGCATCTCAACCTTGAACTTGCTATGTAGTGCAGGATGATCTTGAACTCCTGAACCTCCCATCTCGACCTCCCAGCTGCTGGGACTCCACGCATGTGCCACTACACCTGGCTGGAAATGCCACATTTTGTTTGGCCACTCACCTGCTAATGGTCATCTGGGCTGTGTTATAATCTGACAGCACTGAGAATAAAACTGCTGCTAACATTCTAGCGCAGGTTTGTTTGTGGGCATCTGCTCAGTTTACTTTTTCTTTCATAAATAATTAAGAATGGATGGGGCTGGAGAGATGGCCTAGCGGATAAGAGCGCCGACTGCTCTTGCAGAGGACCCGGGTTCGATCCCCAGCACCCACATGGCGGCTGAGAACAGTCTGTAACTCCAATTCCAGGAGAACTCCAGTTCCAGGGGAATCAGAGATCCTCTTCTGACCTCCGTGGCATTGCACGACACGGGTGCACAGACCTGCATGCAGACAGTACATTCATACACATAAATAAAATAAATAAAATAAAAACCGAAAACAGAAAAAAAAAAAAAAAAAAAAAAAAAAAAAATTGGAATCTGGCTGTTTTTTTTTTAGAAGTGGCTTCAGGTTTTAAGAGCATGCCTGACTGCTCTTGTTAGAGGACCCAGGTTTCATTCCCAGCACCCACATGGCGGCTGAGAACCATCTGTAACTCCAGTTTTCCAGGATTTTTGTTCCAGGGGAATCCAAGCCCCTCTTCTGACCCTGCGGCATTGCATGACACGGGTGCACAGACCTACATGCAGACAGTACATTCATACACATAAATAAATAAAAAATTTTTAAAAATTTTTTAAATAAAAAAAAAAAAGAATGGAATGACTATCACCTGAGAACTCTGTTTAGCTTTCAAAGAAACTGCCAAACTGGGTTCCAAAATGGTTGTACTCCCTTGCATTTTCAATAAATAGCAACACAAAAGTGCTTCACCAGCTGTGCATGTTTGCCAACTTGGGGCCATGCACCTTAAATGTCAGCTCTTCGGATAGGCAGCTACTGTTAGTGTGGTTTTGCGCTTCCTCTATAACTAGTAAGGTTGAGACTCTTCACACACATCCTCTTTCACAAAGCATCTCTTTCAAATCTTTACTCTTTTTACTAGGCTGTTTAGCTTCTTACTATTAAGATATAAGGAGATCTGAGATCTCATGAGACCAGCTGAAGCACAGTGTACTGGGGTGCAGGCTAAAGAGCACCCCCTCCACCCACCAACATGGATTACTAGGCATCTGAAGGATGCAAGCAAAGCAAGCCTTCAACACAGAGAAGAGGATTTGGACTCACATTGGAATCAGGCAAGGAGAAGCCCATATGCCAGGAACACAAAGAAGAGACACACGGGAAAGGGGCAGGATAATCCACACCAAGCTCTACCAACCCTAGGAAGATTCCTACAGTGGGATTCCTCTGGGGATGGCCCAGGACACAGATATCGGAAACACAATTGGGAAACATATTAAAGAACTACAAATATAAAAAGAGCAAATCAAGAACTAAGAAAAAGAATGAAGACTCAAGGAACCTAGAGAGAGAGAATGACAAACTCCAGAAGGAACGGAAACACTGAAAAGATCCCATGCTGAAAAAAGATAAGGAAACCAACCATTGAAGCAAAGAGCTACAGGAAGAGATTGAGAAGCTCCAAAAAGAAGTAGAAATACTAAAGAAATCAGAAGAGGGAAATGAAAAGGAATCAAACACTCATCCAATCAAGAGAAGAATAAGAAAAGACTCAGAAGCAGAATGGAGGAAGCAGAACAAAGAATATCAGACCTGGAAGACACAAAAAACAACTAAAAACCTCAAGTAAGAATTATGAAAAATTTAAAAATACACAAAGTGAACAACCAGGAGCTGTGGGACACTATGAAAAGATCAAACCTCGCCATCATAGGAATAAGAGGAAGGAGAAGAATTCCAAGAGAATGTATGATCAATCTTCAACAGAATAAAGATGAAAAACTTCCCCAAACAAAAAAAGACAAACCAATACAAATAAAGAAGCACAATAGAACTCCAAACAGACAAGATCAGAAAGAAATTCTCCACGCCACATCATAGTAAAATGCTAGACACCCAAAACAAAGACAAAATCCTTAAAGCCACAAGGAAAAACAAGTGACCTATAAGGGGAAACCTATCAGAATTACAACTAAACTTCTCACTGCAAAACTATGAAAGCAGAAGAACCTGGAGCAAAGCATTCCTAGTTAAAGGAAATAGATGCCACCCAGGTTACTATAACCAGCAAAAATGTCAATTATCTGAGGAAGAGAGAAAAAAATTCCATGACATAAACAACTAGAAAGAAACATGTCCGAAATCAACCCTTCAGAGAATACTTGAGCAATTCAAAGGAAAGAAGAAAGGACAACCACCCCAGGCACCCTAGAAAGAGAAATCAATAAAAGCATAACTGCAGAAGTAGAAACTAAACCCAAACCAAAAATGGATAATAAGGCAGGAAGCAATACCGCCCTAATCAGTCTAACCTTAAATATTAATAGGACTAAATCCCCAATCAAAAGACCATAGACTGGGAGATCGGATTAGGAAACAGAATCCATCCATATGCTGTCTACAAGAAACCATCTTACCTTCAAGGACAGGACACCATTTAAAGTGAAGGATGGAAAAAAATATTCCAAGCAAAGGACCAAAAAGAAAGCAGGTGTTGCTATTTTAATAGCAGACAATAAGAACTTCAAAAGTAAACAGAAATCAGAAGAGACAAAGAAGGCCATTACATTTTTATCAAAGGAACATTCAACCAGAAGATTTCACATTATGAATATATATGCAAAAACTCTGGTGAAAAAACTTTAAAAAGACAATTCTCCAGGACTACAAGTCACACACTAACCCCAGTACACTCATAGGTAGGGGACTTCATGCCCCACTGAGTCCTTCGGTAGGTCAACAGGACAAAGAATAAACAGACATCTAAACTGAACAATAAAATGATACACCAAATGGACCTCAATAGACCTCTACCAAATATTCCATCCTATACCAGAGAATACACTTTCTACCACACCCCATGGAACATTCTCCAAAATGACCACAATACTGGACAAGAAAAAAACCTCCACAAATACAAAAGAATGAAATAATTTCATGCCTTCTATCAAGACCACAGGCAATAAAGCTCAACTCAAAAACAGGATAAAGCCCTACTGCCTACAAGAACACGATGAGACTAAACAACACAATACTGAATAATGAATGGTCAAGGAAGAGACAAAAGAAAGAAATAAAAACATTCCTGGAACTGATGACAATGACAATACAACAGAAAAAACCTATGAACCTTAAAACAGTACTAAGAGGGAAGTTTATAGCCCGGTCCTACATCAGAAAAACGAAAAAAAAAAGAAAAAAAAAAAGCACTTGAAGGCAACAACACATGAACCCAAATGCAACAGACAGGAAAATACAAAAATCAGAGCAGAAATCAATGAAATAGAAACAAAGAAAACAATAAAAAAAAAATCAATGAATCCAAAAGTGGTTTCTTTGAAAGAAATAACAAGATAGACAGACCCTAGCCCAGTTAACCAAAAGAAAGAACAATTCCAAATCAATACATCCATGATGAAAAGGGAAATATCACAACAGACAAGGAAAGATCCAGAAAATCATATGGGAATACTCAAAACCTATATCTACCAAGTTTGAAAACCTAGAAGAAATGGATAATATCTGAAATCCTGGGGATCACCAAAGCTCAACCAAGAAGAATCGACAGCTTAAACAGACCCATAATACATGAAAATTGAAGATGTAAAAAGAAACCTCCCAACTAAAAAAAGCCTAGACCCAGACAGTTTCACGGCAGAATTCTATAAAACATTTCAAAAAGACCTACAACCTTTTTTTTTTTTTTTTTTTTTTTTTGGTTTTTCAAGACAGGGTCTCCCTGTAGCCCCAGCGTCCTGAACCACCTGTAGACCAGGCTGGCCTTGAACTCACAAAGATCCCCTGCCTCTGCCTCCAAGTGCTAGGATTAAGGTGTGCGCCACCATGCCTGGCAGAACCTACAACCATTTTTATGAAACTGTTTAGAAGGAATACAATCAGAGGGAAATTCTCCCAATTCCTTCTATGAAGCCAGCATCACCTATTACCAAAGCCAGGCAAAGTACAACTAAAAAGGAAAACTAGAGCCCATCTCCCTAATGAACACAGATGCAAAATTCTAAACAGGATACTGGCAAATCGCATACAGACCCACATAAGAAGATCACCATCATGACCAAGTTGATTCATACCAGAGATGCAGGGATGGTTCAATATGAAAATCAATAAACATCAAACACATAAATGGAAAGACAAAAACACACCGTCATCTCATTTATGCTGAAAAAGCCTTTGACAAAATCCAGCATCCCTTCATGCTTAAAGTCCTAGAAGGAATGAAATTGGAGGGATCATTCCTCAATGTAATCAAAGCATAAACAGGAAACCCACAGCCAATATCATCCTATAATGGGGAAAACGACAAAACATTTCTTTTAAAGGTAGGAACTGGCAAGGCTTCTTGCCCCCTGTCACCACTCCTCTTCAAAATGAAACACTTGCTAGAGCAAATAGAGGCAAAAAAGGAAATTAAAGAGAGTACTAATTGGAAAAGAGGAAGTCAAGCTATCCTTTTTTGCGTGTATGATTGTTTACTAAGGGATGCTAAAACTCCACCAGAAACTCCTAGAAAAGATTAACGAGCTCACAAAAGTGGAGCAGATACAAAATTAACCTAAAAAAAAAAAAATCAGTGGTTCTTTTTTTTTTTTTTTTTTTTGGTCTTTTAGACAGGTCCCCCGTAGCCCCAGCTGTCCCTGGAACCACTCTGTTAGCCGAGCTGGCCTTGAACTCACAAAGATCCGCTGCCTCTGCCTCCCAAGTGCTAGGATTAAAGTCATGCGCCACAGCCCGCAAAATCGGTGGTTCTTTACACCAAACAACAAGCAAACTGGAGAAAGAATTCAAAAGAGACCTCACCTTCCCACTCACAATAGCCTCAAAAACAATAAAATACTAGGACAAACCTTAACCAAAGACACCAAGACTCTACAACAAAAATTTTAAAACTTTAAAGAAAGCAATTGAAGAGACATCAGAAGATGGAAAACAATCCCATGTCCGGGATTGGGAAAATTAACATTGTAAAAATGTCCACACCCAAACTCTTGTATAGACTTAACACAATCCCAATCAAAATCCCCAAGAGTTTTCTTCACAGGCAGGGAAAAAAAAAAGTCCCTTAAATTCATTTGGAAAAACAAAAGCCCCAAATAACCAAAACAACCCTAGCTAAAAAGAGTTACCAGGGGGGATCTCTATAGCCAGACTTCAAACTATACTTACCATGGGCTATAGTCCATAAAAACAGCTGGGGGGTACTGGCACAAAACAGACCTGTTGCCCAAGGAACAAAACCGGAAGACTCAAACCTGAGAACATACAATTGCCACATCTTAATTATTGACAAGGGGGCCAGAAGACACATATGAAAGAAAAGAACAGCATCTTCAGTCAGTGGTTTGGCAAAACTGGAATAACCACTTGTAGAAAGGAAATTAAACCCCTCCTTCTCGCCCTGTACATAAAGTCAACTCATGATGAGTCCAAAAGACTTAACGTGAAACCCAACATCTGAAGAGATCATAAAGAAAAATTGGCAAGCAGCTGCTAAGACAATAGGCGGTAGAGTAAAAAACGTCCTAATCAGACAGTAGCGTTGTGCAAGAATTAAGGTCGAAATTGACAATGGGCTTTCATTAACCTCAAAAGCTTCTGTATATCAAAAGAAACTAATCAAGGGCAGTGAAGAGACAATCCCAGCAGAGTGGGGAAGAAACCTTCACGGCAGAAACTCTACAAACAATTGGTTTCCAGAAATATATAAACTCTTAAAAAACAGAAGAAGAAAAAAAACAATTGACCCACTCAATAGCTGGAGCAAAGAAGCTGAACAAGAGACTTCACAATTGAAGAATTGAGATGGCTGAGAGACACCTTAAGAAGTGTTCAAATCACTAATCATTAAGGAAATGCAGAATCAAAAACCACTTTTATGAAAGATCATCTTTACTCAATAAAACGGCTAGTGATCAAAATAACAAATTGGATACCAAGTGCTGGATGAGGTTGGTGGGGAAAGGGGAAACACTCATCCACTTGCTGGTGGGAATGTAAACTGGTACAGTCCACTATGGAAAGCAGGTGTGAGAACCCTTGGAAGACTTGGAATGAACTATGCCACCCGAACCCGTACGTATTGCCATACACTCCTAGGTTATTACCCTCAGACTCACCCCACCGACAGAGATACATGCCACCCATGTTCTATTTAGCATTCCTTCACAATAGCAAGAGCATGACCAACCCAAATGCCCCTCAATGACAGTGATAGAGGAAATGTGGTACACTCCACAATGGAGTTTATACATGCTAGCAGAAAGAAGACGATGGGCTAGGAGAGATGGCTAGTGGTTAAGAAGCGCCGATCGCTCTTACAGAGGATCCGGGTTCGATCCCCAGCACCCAACCAGGTGGCCTAGAACCATCTGAAAAACTCCAATCCATGAGAACTACCAGTTCCATGGGGAAGTCTGAATCACCCTTCTTCTGACCATCCGCAGCATTGGCAGACACGGGTGCACAAAACCTGCGTGCAGACAGTACATTCATACACATAGTAAAATAGAANTTTTTTTTGGTTATTTGGGGTCTTTTGTTTTTCCAAATGAATTTAAGGACTTTTTTTTTTCCATGCCTGTGAAGAAAACCTTGGGGATTTTGATTGGGATTGTGTTAAGTCTATACAAGAGTTTGGGTAGAAGACATTTTTACAATGTTAATTTTCCCAATCCATGAGCATGGGAGTTTTTTCCATCTTGCTGATGTCTCTTCAATTGCTTTCTTTAAAGTTTTAAAATTTTTGTTGTAGAGATCTTGGTGTCTTTGGTTAAGGTTTGTCCTAGGTATTTTATTGGTTTTTGAGGCTATTGTGAGTGGGAAGGTGAGGTCTCTTTGAATTCTTTCTCCAGTTTTTGCTGTTGTTGGTTAAAGAACCACCGATTTTGCCGGGCGTGGGGGCGCATGACTTTAATCCTAGCACTTGGGAGGCAGAGGCAGTGCGGATCTTTGTGAGTTCAAGGCCAGCCTGGTTACAGAGTGAGTTCCAGGACAGCTGGGGCTACGGGGAGACCTGTCTCGAAAAGACCAAAAAAAAAAAAAAAAAAAAGAACCACTGATTTTTTTTTTTTTAGGTTAATTTTGTATCCTGCCACTTGCTGAACTGTTAATCTATTTCTAGGAGTTTCTGGTGGAGGTTTTAGCATCCCTTAGTAAACAATCATATCATCAGCAAATAGGATAGCTTGACTTCCTCTTTTCCAATTAGTACTCCTTTAATTTCCTTTTTTGCCTTATTTGCTCTAGCAAGTGTTTCATTTTGAAGAGGAGTGGTGACAGGGGGCAAGAAGCCTTGCCGAGTTCCTACCTTTAAAAGAAATGTTTTCTGTCGTTTCCCCATTATAGGATGATATTGGCTGTGGGTTTGTCTGTATATGCTTTGATTACACTTGAGGAATGATCCCTCCAATTCAATTCCTTCTAGGACTTTAAGCATGAAGGGATGCTGGATTTTGTCAAAGGCTTTTTCAGCATCAATTGAGATGACGGTGTGTTTTTGTCTTTCCATTTATGTGTTTGATGTTTATTGATTTTTCATATGAACCATCCCTGCATCTCTGGTATGAATCAACTTGGTCATGATGAGTGATCTTCTTATGTGGGTCTGTATGCGATTTGCCAGTATCCTGTTTAGAATTTTGACATCTGTGTTCATTAGGGAGATGGTCATAGTTTTCCTTTTTAGTTGTAGCTCTTTGCCTGGCTATGGTAATAGAGTGATGCTGGCTTCATGAAGGAATTGGGAGATATTCCCTCTGATTGTATCCTTCTAAACAGTTTCAATAATAAATGGTTGTAGGTCTGCCAGGCATGGTGGCGCACACCTTTATCCTAGCACTTTGGAGGCAGAGGCAGGTGGATCTTGTGAGTTTCAAGGCCAGCCTGGTCTACAGAGTGAGTTCAGGACGGCTGGGGCTACAGGGAGACCCTGTCTTGAAAAGACCAAAAAAAAAAAAAAAAAAAAAAAAAGGTTGTAGGTCTTTTTGAAATGTTTTATAGAATTCTGCCGTGAAACTGTCTGGTCTAGGCTTTGTTTTAGTTGGGAGGTTTCTTTTTACATCTTCAATTCTTCATGTATTATGGGTCTGTTTAAGCTGTCGATCCTTCTGGTTGAGCTTTGGTGATCCCCAGGATTTCAGATATTATCCATTTCTTCAGGTTTTCAAACTTGGTAGATATAGGTTTTGAAGTATTCCCATATGATTTTCTGGATCTTATCCTTGTCTGGTTGTGATATTTCCCTTTTCATCATGGATTGTATTGATTTGGAATGTGTTCTTTCTTTTGGTTAACTGGGCTAGAGGTCTGTCTATCTTGTTTATTCTTTCAAAGAAACCACTTTTGGATTCATTGATTTTTTTTGTATTGTTTTCTTTGTTTCTATTTCATTGATTTCTGCTCTGATTTTTGTATTTCTTCCTGTCTGTTGCATTTAGGGTCATGTGTTGTTGCCTCTCAAGTGCTTTTTAGCTTGTAGTGTTAGATCATTCACTTGTGCCTTTCTGTTTTTCTGATGTAGGCACCCAGGGCTATAAACTTCCCTCTTAGGACTTTTTTTTTTTTTTTTTTTTTGTTTTTTTTTGTGTTGTATTGTCATTGTCATCAGTTCCAGGAATGTTTTTTATTCTTTCTTTCTTTGTCTCTTCCTTGACCCATTCATTATTCAGGATGTGTTGTTTAGTCTGCTGTGTTCTTGTGAGGCATAGGGCTATCCTGGTGTTGATGTGAGCTTTATTGCACTGTGGTCTTGATAGAAGGCATGAAATTATTTCAATCTTTTTGTATTTGTGGAGGTTTTTTTCTGTGTCCCAGTATGTGGTCTATTTTGGAGAATGTTCCATGGGGTGCTGAGTAGAAAGTGTATTCTCTGGTACTAGGATGGAATATTTGGTAGAGGTCTATGAGGTCCATTTGGTGTATCATATTGTTCAGTTCAGATGTTTCTGTTTTTATTCTTTGTCCTGTTGACCTATCCGAAGGACTCAGTGGGGCATTAAATCCCCCTACTATGAGTGTACTGGGTTATGTGTGCTTGAGTCCTGGAGAATTTGTCTTTTTATAAGTTTGGTGCACCAGAGTTTTGTGCATATATATTCATAATGTGAAATCTTCTTGTGAATTGTTCCTTGATAAAATGTAATGGCCTTCTTTGTCTCTTCTGATTTCTTTACTTTGAAGTCTATTTTGTCTGCTATTAAAATAGCAACACCTGCTTTCTTTTTGGTACCATTTGCTTGGGAATATTTTTTTTTTTTTCCATCCCTTCACTTTAAGGTGGTGCTGTCCTTGAAGGTAAGATGTGTTTCTTGTAGACAGCATATGGATGGATTCTGTTTCCTAATCCGATCTCCCAGTCTGATGTCTTTTGATTGGGGAATTTAGTCCTATTATATTTAAGGTTAGACTGATAGGTCTGTATTGCTTCCTTTTGCCTTTATTATCCATTTTTGGTTTGGGTTTAGGTTTCTACTTCTGCAGTTATGCTTTATTGATTTCTCTTTCTGAGGTGCCTGGGGTGGTTGTCCTTCCTTCTTCTGTCCTTTGAATTGCTTCAAGTATTCTCTGAAGGGTTTGATTTTCCGGACATGTCATTCTTTCAAGTTGTTTATGTCATGGAATGTTTTTTCTCTCTCCTCAGCTATAATGACATTTTTGCTGGGTATAGTAACCTGGGGTGGCATCTATTATCCTTTAACTAGGAATGCTTTGCTCCAGGTTCTTCTGCTTTCATAGTTTGCGTTGAGAAGTTTAGTTGTAATTGCATAGGTTTCCCCTTATAGGGTCACTTGTTTTCTCTTGTGGCTTTAAGGATTTTGTCTTTTGTTTTGGGTGTCTAGCATTTTACTATGATGTGGCGTGGAGAATTTCTTTCTGATCTTGTCTGGTTGGAGTTCTATGTGCTTCTTTTTTGTATTGGTTTTTCTTTTTATTTTTGGGGAAGTTTTTCATCTATTATTCTGTTGAAGATACTGATCATACATTCTCTTGACATTCTTCTCCTTCCTCTATTCCTATGATGCGAGGTTTGATCTTTTCATAGTGTCCCACAGCTCCATGGTTGTTCTACTTTGTGTATTTTTAAATTTTTCATAATCTTTACTTGAGGTTTTTAGTTGTTCTTGTGTCTTCCAGGTCTGATATTCTTTGTTCTGCTTCCTCCATTCTGCTTCTGAGTCTTTTTCTATTCCTTCCTCTTGATTGGATGAGTGTTTGATTCCTTTTCATTTCCCTCTTCTGATTTCTTTAGTAATTTCTACTTCTTTTTGGAGCTTCTCAATCTCTTCCTGTAGCTCTTTTGCTTCAATGGTTGGTTTCCTTATCTTTTTCATCAGCATGGGATCTTTTCAGTGTTTCCCAGTTCCTTCTGGAGTTTGTCATTCTCTCTCTCTAGGTCTCTTCTTGAGTTTTATTCATTCCTTCTTAGTTCTTTGATTTGCTCTTTATAATCTTGTAGTTCTTTAATATGTTCCCAATTTGTTTCCGATATCTGTGTCCTGGCCATCCCCAGAGGAATCCCACTGTAGGAATCTTCCATCAGGGTTGGTAGAGCTTGGTGTGGGATTATCCTGCCCCTTTCCCGTGTTGTCTCTTCTTTGTGTTCCTGGCATATGGGCTTCTCCTTGCCTGTATTCCAGTGTGAGTCCTAAATGCCTCTTCTCTGTGTTGAAGGCTTGCTTTGCTTGCATCCTTCAGATGCCTTAGTAATCCATGTTGGTGGGTGGAGGGGGTGCTCTTTAGCCTGCACCCCAGTACCTGTGCTTCAGCTGGTCTCATGAGATCTCAGATCTCCTTTATATCTTAATAGTAAGAAGCTAAACAGCCTAGTAAAAATGAGTAAAAGATTTGAAGAGATGCTTTGTGAAAGAGGATGTGTGTGAAGAGTCTCAACCTTACTAGTTATAGAGGAAGCGCAAAACCACACTAACAGTAGCTGCCTATCCGAAGAGCTGACATTTAAGGTGCATGGCCCCAAGTTGGCAAACATGCACAGCTGGTGAAGCACTTTTGTGTTGCTATTTATTGAAAATGCAAGGGAGTACAACCATTTTGGAACCCAGTTTGGCAGTTTCTTTGAAAGCTAAACAGAGTTCTCAGGTGATAGTCATCCATTCTTTTTTTTTTTATTTAAAAATTTTTAAAAATTTTTTATTTATTTATGTGTATGAATGTGACTGTCTGCATGTAGGTCTGTGGCACCCGTGTCATGCAATGCCGCAGAGGTCAGAAGAGGGCGTTGGATTCCCCTGGAACATGGAGTTCCCTGGAACTGGAGTTACAACGATGGTTCTCAGCCGCCATGTGGGTGTTCTGGGAATGAAACCTGGGTCCTCTACAAGAGCAGTCGGCCTCTTAAACCATAGCCCTTCTCCACCCACATTCCACATTCTTTTTTTTTTTTTTTTTTTTTTTTTTTTGTTTAGTTTAGTTTTTAGGAAAAGACTTCCTAAATCAGACAGCAGCTGCACAAGAATTAAGGTCGACAATTGACAAATGGGACCTCATCAAACTCAAAAGCTTCTGTACATCAAAAGAAACAATCAAGGAAGTGAAGAGAAATCCCACAGAGTGGGAGGAAACCTTCACTGCAGATACATCTGACAAAGCATTGATTTCCAGAATATATAAACTACTCAAAAAACAAAGAAAAAAGAAAACAAACGACCCGCTCAATAGATGGAGCAAAGAACTGAACAGAGACTTCACAAGCGAGGAATTAGAGATGTCTGAGAAACACCTCAAGAACTGCTCAACATCACTAATCATTAAGGAAATGCAAATCAAAACCACTTTAAGATATCATCTTACTCCAGTAAGACTGGCTAGGATCAAGAAAACAAATGATACCAAGTGCTGGAGAGGTTGTGGGGAAAGGGGAACACTCATCCACTGCTGGTGGGAATGTAAACTCGTACAGCCACTATGGAAAGCAGTGTGGAGAACCCTTGGAAGACTTGGAATGAACTTGCCACCCGACCCAGCCATACCACTCCTAGGTATGTACCCTCAAGACTCACCCCACCACAGAGATACATGCACAGCCATGTTTATTTCAGCTCTCTTCACAATAGCAAGGAGCTGGAACCAACCCAAATGCCCCTCAACTGACGAGTGGATAGAGAAAATGTGGTACATCTACACAATGGAGTTCTATGCAGCAGTAAAGAAAGACGATGGGCTGGAGAGATGGCCTAGTGGTTAAGAGCGCCGATCGCTCTTACAGAGGATCCGGGTTCGATCCCCAGCACCCACATGGTGGCTGAGAACCATCTGAAACTCCAATTCCAGGAGAACTCCAGTTCCAGGGGAATCTGACACCCTCTTCTGACCTCCGCAGCATTGCACGACACGGGTGCACAAACCTGCATGCAGACAGTACATTCATACACATACAGAAATAAATAAAATTTAAAAAAAATTAAAAAAAAAAAGAAAGACGACATCATGAGCTTTGCAGGAAAATGGTGGAGCTAGAGGACATCATGTTGAGTGAAGTAACACAGTCCCAAAAAAACAAATGAGGAATGGTATCCCTCATCTGTGGATGCTAGTGCCAATTACCTAGTTGTAAGTATTTCTTGTGTATGACCCCTTGAGATTTTGTCCAAAGCAGTTGGGAGTGATGCATATTGGAAACAACAACAGAAAGGACTACATCAAAGAACTGACTGAAACAGTGAACTTCTGCTCAAAACCATCAACTTCCACATGGAGAATATTGAGAAAGACTGAGATAGAGATGAAAAGCATGTTTGGCAGAATGCATGAGCTCTGGTGTGGTGGGGGAATGGGCAGGAACACAGGTCTAGATTTGATAAACAAATATATATAAATATAAATAAATAAATTTTTTAAAGTATAAAAACTTTATATTTTGTACATAAATCTATAAAACTACTAAATTTTTGCAACTGAATATTATATACCTAAGTATTGGATATTTTCCTATTTCTGTATTTTTTTTGGAGGGGGGCTTTTTTGAGACAGGGTCAGCTGTCCTGGAACTCACTCTGTAGACCAGGCTGGCCTTGAATTCACAGAGATCTGCCTGCCTCTGCATCCTGAGTGCTGGTAATAAAGGCTTATGTCACCACACCCGGCTTATTCTCTTAATTATATCTTTTGAAGAAAAGACCACTTTGATAGATTATCAACTTTTTTGTCTTTTCTTTTTTGTTCTGGAAACTGAATATAATATGCATGGCTTTGTGCAGGATAGGCAAGTGAGCTATCACTGAGCTACAGCCCCAAACCCAAGTTTAGCAATTTTTCATCTATTTTTAAGAGCTTTTTGTATTTTATGTATGAGTGTTTTGTCTGCATGTAAGTACACCACATTCCCTGTGCCTATGGAGGCCAGAAGAGGAAGTTAGATCCCTTAGAACTGGAGCTACAGGCAATTGTGAGCTGCCTTGTGGGTGCTGGGAACCAAACCCAGCTCCTCTAAAGTGCAGCCAGTGTTCTTAATTAAGCACTGAGCCATCACTCCAGCCCCACAACTTTTAATCATACAATTCATGTTTTTGTACCTACCTGATAATCTTTGTGTATGCTTTGGGGTTTCTGCTGCTGTTGGGCTGTTTGGGTTTATTTTGGTTTGCACAGGGTGTCACTCTGTTCCCCATGTTGGCCTCAAACTCAGAAACTCTCCTGTCTTAGCTTCTCAAATGCTGGCATTACAACTGAACTGTAGATCTCTCTCTTTCTCTGTCTCTCTGTCTCTCTCATGTTCTTTCAACTTATAGAAATGAAACTTTTATTAATTCAATTTTTTTTCTTACATTCCACCCATGACTGTTTCATGTCTCTGTGGCTTTCTGCTTCTAATGGCTGCATGTCATTTCATGACACAGAACCCACTTTTGCCTACTCATCCTCTAACTCCCTAGGTTCGCAAAAACTTCATGTCTCTATGAGTTATGTGGAATATAATAGGGAAGCAGAAGGTTTGAGAGGCCTATATTAATGGTTACAGGTGCTCTCCAGAATAGCTGTGCTGTCTATTTTCTTACCAGCAAGGAACACAGGTTACAGCACTTCCACATTCTGGCCTACAGTTGACATTATTCGGCTTTCTAACTTTTTCTTTTTTTTCAAGACAGGCTGGAGAGATGGCTCAGCAGTTAAGAGCACCAACTGTTCTTGCAGAGGACCTGGGTTTGATTCCCAGCACCCACATGGCAGCTAAGAACCATCTTTAAGCCATGATGGTGCACGCCTTTAATCCCAGCACTTGGGAGGCAGAGGCAGGTGAATCTCTGTAAGTTCAAGGCCAGCCTGGTCTACAGAGTGAGTTCCAGGACAGCTGGGGCTACAGGGAGACCCTGTCTCANAAAAAAAGGCTTTAAAATATTCAAATCTTTCCAGTACTCGGGAGGCAGAGACAGGTGGATCTTTGTGAGTTCAAGACCAGCCTGGTCTACATAGTGAGTTCCAGGACAGCTGGAGCTAAAAACCCCAAATGTGTTCCACCGTGCCTGGTTCTCGCCTAGGACACCTGCACTGAAGGCTTTGGTTAGGCCTTCTTTTGGGGACCATATAGTGATAGTTATAATCTTTTTGTGTGTGTGTCTTTTTGAGACAGGGTCTCCCTGTAGCCCCAGCTGTCCTGGAACTCACTCTGTAGACTAGGCTGGCCTTGACTTCACAAAGATCCGCCTGCCTCTGCCTCCTGAGTGCTAGGATTAAAGGTGTGCACCACCATGCTTTTTGTTGTTGTGGTTGGATAGTTGATCTTTACTGTCAACTTGCTTATATCTATAAGTTTCTGGAAGATTAATAAATCATGTCTCTTGGTTTATCTGTGAGGGTACTTCCAGAGAGGATTAAGGAGGAAGCCCCACCCCCACCCCCCACCCTCCGACTGTGGGTGGCAGCACTACACAGGCTGGGAGCCAGGATGGAATAAGCATGTATGGAGGGGGACAATAGTCATTGCCTTCTGTCTCCTGACTGCTGTGCTGTTGGTGGTTCTGCCCTGCTATGCTGCCCCATGATGGGCTGGGAGCCAAGTAGGTAATTCCTCTTTGTGTCAGGTGTCTGTCATGGGGTAGTGAAGGAAAAGTGACCATCACCCTCTCTCAAAGGTAAAATCTGCATTTGTATATGGATTTGACATGGCTAACGTTTTGTTCAACCTCTTCGGTGAGCTCTGCACCCACTCTGACCCACGCTGGTGTCGCTGCTCGTTAGAGCAGTGCTCGTCTGTGTGGCTTTTGTCTCTGCTCTCGAGTTTCTAAAATTTTTGGCTGCTGCTGTTCTTTCCCCGTGTTAGCATCAACACTCCTGTTTTTCACAGTCTGGCAATAAAAATGCCTTCATATCTGAGAAGACAGGAGCCCCTCCTCTTTTTTTTTTTTTTTTTATGTGTATGAATGTACTGTCTGCACGTAGGTTTGTGCACCCGTGTAGTGCAATGCCATGCAGATCAGAAGAGGGCATCGGATTCCCCTGGAACTGGAGTTATAGACGGTTCTCAGCCGCCATGTGGGTGCTGGGGATCGAACCCGGGTCCTCTTCAAGAGCAGTCGGCGCTCTTAACTGGTAGGCCATCTCTCCAGCCCCCGAGAGGTCAATCTGGGTGTATACAGGTCCAAAGAAGGAGGAGCTTCAGCAAGCCCAAGGAAAAATATACAACTAAAGGTCAGAGGTACTGCCATACCGGGTTTAGACCCTGAGATCAGAGCAAGGGAGCTGAGAGGAGAGAATACAGAGCTGTGTGCATCACCCATCACATGCTCTCAGATAGAGTGGTGACTCTGGGGCTGGGGATGTGTCTCAGTCAGCAGACTTGCACACATGAAGCCCTGGGCTTAATTCTCAGCACCATATACAAATGAAGTATACTGACCCACACCTGTAATCTTAGCATTCCAGAGGTGGAGGCAGAAGAATCTGAAGTTCAAAGTCATCCAGAGTAACATGGAGAATTTGAGACCCATATAGGATATATGGGGTCCTGTCTCAAAAAAATAAAAAGCTGTGATTTTCAAAGAATGGCCCACGCCAACTGAAGGGTTTTCTAATGGTCTGAAAACTGATCTAAAATGCAAGTTCATTCTTTGTGACACAAGATATTCTGAAAGGATATCATTTTCATTTTTATTTATTATTGGGTGTTACCTAGTTATCAGAAATGTACAAAACAAAATAATGAATTATAAAAAATTATTTAAATAAAACAAAAAAGAGGCATTTCCTAGAGTGAACTGCAAACTTAAGTCAGTATTCTAATAAGCAGTCAGTGTACCATCCAATATTGAACCATCCTCCACAAATAGCTATTCTCCCACTCACGCATACCATTCTCACGCATACATATGGTCTATAATCAGTAGGTCCCTTGTGTTGACTTAAATTGGACATGGTATGAAATCCCTGTTATTCTTGATTTGGACATTTTAGATTTGAGTTAAAATCAGTCATGAGTTCTGTTGGCTGTGGATTGCTTAGTTATGAACTCTACAATTAGAACAGATGCACACTGATATCAGTAAGATCTCTGATGTAATTTCACAGTAAAACATCAAGGCACTGGGAATTACTGTTCAGATATAATCTCTTAAAGTGGATTTATAGGTCATCAATGTAAATTTCCTTGAGGAGAGATACTCTACCCCTACATTTCAGTTCTTCTACTGAGAAGTAAAAACAGATGTAATACGTGGACCAAGAGGACTCTGTGCCCTAAGTCTGCCATAGTCAGAAATGTTACTATGGCCTAACAGAAGGAAAGAGAGCTCAGGGAAAAAGGCTGGGTATAACAAACAGCTGGGGGATCAAGACTTTTAGATGACAAGTATTGACTCAGAATACGGACTCTGAAGACAGGACGATTTTAGTTCAAGACCTGTCTCTACTCAAGATCAACTCACTTAAAACTCATTTTCCTAACTAACCCTATAGGATTGGTCCAGACTTTACAACTCCACATACATGATATCACACAAGGCCTTAGCTAAGCCTCACAAGTCACAACTATAAAAGGTAGAAATGCTACCAAGCACAACTAAGCGGACAAAAGATGGAAGTCCATGCATGGAAGCTGGAATGTCAGCACGCAGGTAGAGGCAGGAGGATAAGGAATTCAGGTCATTCTCAGCTATCCACTGAGTCTGAGGCCAGCCTGGGCTACACGAGATCCTGCTTTCATAAAAACAAAACAAGGGGCTGGAGAGTTGGCTCAGCAGTTAAGAGCACTGACTGCTCTTGCAAAGGACCCACATGGTGGCTAAGGACCGTCAGAACTCCAGTTCCAGGGAAATCCGATGCCCTCCTCTGACCCTGGCAGCATTGCACTTACATGCAGACAGTACACTCATACCTATAAAAAAAAATGCATGTGAATAAGAACCTAAATGTTCAAAACTAGAGGCTGGATGTGCTATGAGAGCAGAACACCAACATTCTGTTTTGCTTTGTTTTTGTCTTTTTAAGACAGGGTCTCTCTGTAGCCCCAGCTGGCCTGGAACTTGCTATGTAGACCAGGCTGGCCTTGAACTTACAGAGATCTGCCTGCCTCTGCTTCCCAAGTGCCAAGAGCAGAACATCAATGTAAAACCATTTATTTACTCCAAAGCTCTGACAAGCAGTATGTGAGGATTATCTTGCCAATAAATGCTTCCAGCTATTGATTTTGCATGTCTTACAAATGACTGACCTTTACACATGACTGTGCATTTGAGTACATTCAAATGTGTGCATGTGCACAGATAATCTTTACAATACTTATGAGGTCAGTACATAAAGACTCACCTCACCCATTTCAATGGCTCTAGGGTAGGTATCCCTCTCCAGGACAGACAAGGCATATTTAAGTATCCACAGGGTTGGCTCTCAGAGCTCCTCCTAAAACCCCAATTCACAGGTCTTCAAGTCCCTTACACATGGTGATTGGATCGCACCTATTACATATAAGGCAATGTAAATGTTGTATCAGAAGTTGGGGCTTTATGGCTTGAGTGACAGTCACAAGAAAAAAGTCATCTGCATGGTTAGTCACAAACGATTTCTTTTCTAAAAATTTCTGAAGTGCGGTTGGTTGAAGCTGGACACAGACGCTGTGCATGTGGATGGCTAATTCCCTCCTTATTAGCATCTCAAGCTGCTTTCATCATTTCTTATAAACAAGGATGAAGGACGTTCACTTGTACATATATCTTTGCTTGTTCCATATGTAGAAAATAAAACTGCTGTTAAGCTGTATGTTTTTTAGCAAGTAAAACCTGTTCAAAAGGTATGCATGTTTAAACCTGAGTATTGCACAGTCACCCTGCCTTCCAATGGCTTGCAGGCCATCATCCTTCTGAAATCTTTGTGACCACAGACAGTAAAAGTGACACTGCTGTGGTCTGAATGTGAAATCCCCCAAGCTCATATGACTGAACATTTGGTCTCTGGCTGGTAATGCAACGCAGTTTAGGGAGGTTATAAAACTTTAAGGAGGTGGAGTCTTGCAGGAAGAACAACTCACTGGGTGGGCTACAAGGTTTATAGTCTGGCCCTACTCGTTTGCACTCTGTTTGCTTATATGGTGGCACTGTGGTCAGCCAGATCCCTGAACGTGCCACTGTGCCCTCCTTGCCTGTGCCATGACTCCTCCGACATGATGGACCCCCTGAACTATAAACCAAAATAAACACTTTCCCCTTCAGTTGTTTCTGTCAGAGCATTTAATCACTGAGGCAGCAAAGAAACCAATAAAAAAAAAGTTATTTTACTTTTTGCATTCATTCAAAACTCCATGAGAATAAACACTTAAAGATTTGGTCACTGTATTAGTCACTTTTCTGTTGCTGTGATAAAGCACCATGACCAAGGAACTTATAAAAGGAAGAGTTTATTTGAGCTTACGATTGGCAGTTCCAGGGAATTAGAGTCCATTGTGGCAGGAGGCGTGGCGGCTGGATCTGGAGCAGCAAACCGAGGGTCACATCTCTCAAAGAGAGAGAGCAACTGTAGACCACGAGGCTTGTTAAAACTCACTAAGCCTGCCACCAACAACGCATTTCCTCCAGCACGGCCACACCTTCTAAGACCTCCAAAAACAGTGCCACCAACTGGAGACAAATGTCTGAAATCCTAGAGCCTATGGGGGACACTCATCCAAACCACCACAGTCACCAACTATTCATAATTTCCCTTCTATGAAATTATCTAGTCATGTATTTTATCAATTTTCTATTGAAATTCTATTGAAATGTTTTCTTTATATAATTTTATGCCAGGCATAGTGGCACATGCCTTTAATCCCAGGCACTTGTGAGGCGAGAGGCAGGTGCAGATCTATCGGAGTTCAAGGCCAGCCTGGGTCTCCTAGTGAGGTTCCAGGCCAGCTGGGTACAGGGAGACCCTGTCTCAAAACAGACAAAAAACACAAAATACATGAGCTCTTAACTTATTATTAAGACTGTACGTAAGTCCAGGGCGCCAGGAGAGATGGCTTAGTGTTAGAAGGCATTGCTATTCTTATAGGATCTCGGTTCGATTTCCAAGCACACATGTATGTGGTTTCACAAACTGCTGTGTAACTCCAGTTCCATGGGTCCAATTGCCCTCTCTGGGCTCATGAGATTGCATGACATGGGCCTCACAGGTGCAGGCAAAAGCCTTTCATACACATAAAATAAAATCAATCTCTCTCTCTCTCCTCCTCTTCTCTCTCTCTCTCTCTCTCTCCTCTCATGTTTTTTCCTTTTTCTTTTTTTTTTTTTAAATGGGAACGCTTCACGAATATTGCGTGTAACCCTTGCGACAGGGGCCATGTTAATCTTCTCTGTATCGTTACAGTTTTAGTATATGTGCTGCAGAAGCGAGCACTCTCTCTCATCTTTTTGAGACAGGGCCTCCCTCTAGGCCTAGCTAATCTGGAACCCACATCTGTAAGATCCAGGCTGACCTTGAAACCACAAAGACTTCTTCCTGCCTTCTGCCCTACGAGCGCTGGGATGAAAGGTGGGTACCACTATGGCTGCCTTCTTGAATCTCTATGAATAAATTAGGCAGCTATTTGAAAATTAAGTGGGACAACCCATCATCTCCCCCTTAGATCTGGAAGATCAGTTGCTCATTCCAAACATCCACATGTCAGCATCATGCCCTTGCTCTTACACTCTGTAACAGATCTGCTGATGGAATCCTATGCTACTATTGCCATTAATTAATTAATTAATTAAATAATTAATTCTGATACCTGGTAGGGTAAGTCCCTTGCTTCATTATATTTCTTAAAAATTTTTTTTAGTGTGTTTGCGCACGCCTTTAATCCTAGCCATTTGGGAGGCAGAGGCAGGGGGATCTGTGAGTCAGGGCAGCGGGTCTACAGAGTTGAGTTTCCAGGACAGCTGTGGGCTTACAAGGGAGACCCTGTCTTCGAAACAGACCAAAAAACAAAAAAAATTATTTATTTGTGGGGCTGGAGAGACTGGCTCAGCATTAGAGTGCTGACTGCTTCTTGCGGGGGACCCCATTCAATCCAGGCACCCCATGGCGGCTAAAAACCAATGGTTATTCTACCCAAGGAGATGTTGGTCAGGGGAACAAGCCCCCACAAAAGGATTAAAGGCTGCCTTGCCTCTAAATGGGTACCTGCAAAAGAGAGAGAGGCGTAAGCCCTGCTGCCGAGACCTGCGACATAACATGGGAAAGATGTATGTGACCACACATGCAAGTGATTGTACAGTGGCCTCTGGCATAGCCAGAGACGTGTTTACCAAAGGCCACTAAACCTATAAAACCAACTCCGGGTCTGCCTTGAGGTCAAGCAAGACGCCTCCATCAGCCCCAGCTACACCTCACCGCCCTGTAAATACTGTGCACACGAGCAGCCCTTATCCTTGTATATCCCCAAAATCTAATTAGCTATTAGCTCTCTCCTTTGGAGGAATAATCCACGGTGATTGCCACAAGCTTACATCCTCTATTGGTTAGGAGATGTATAAGCCACAGTAGCCCTGCATATTTAATAGGAAAAAAAATATATAATTCATGGCATTAAATCCTACCATCAAACATCAATGATGTCTTACCAACGTAACCTACCATAACTATTAAGTTACTGTTTAATACCTATATATCTAATTGCTTGTGTTCCATTAGTAGATTGAAGGTATCCTGGACACAACGTGTCAGCCCATGTAAAGGAAACCAGCCTGCAGAATTGGACTAGAGTCCCAAGAAACCAACAGCTTCCAGAGAAAGTAGACTGTTTTGCCTCTCATCCACCTGTGCCCTTGGTTACGGCCTAGGGAACAATCTGGCGAAGAGGTGGCATTGTAGTTAATGGTGGGCTGCGATTTGGGGTTAATGGTAAAAACTCCAGCATATATAGTCTGAACACTCATTGATGTCAAACTTGATTGAACAACAAAGCCCCCCTACAACACACTGGATGGTGGGACCCATGGGCTGTGTGGTGTTTGGGCACAACAGCCTGCAAATGGTTTTACATGAAGGTTCTTGTACTCATAATTATCACTATGCTAAGGAAAAAGAAAAAAAAACTGAGAGAAAGACGGCAGACAGTTATGAGCAGAATGCATGATCTGGGATGGGGTGGGTTGGGGTGGGGGGAGAAGGGAAAGGGAAATATTACCTGAACTGAATTAGAAAATGATTATGAATACACAAAACAGTCATTAAAATATATAAAAAAAAATAAACAAATAAAAATTTTTAATAGATAACCCCCCCAAAAAAACAAATAAAAATAAAAAGCTGTTTTGGCCGGGCGTGTGGCGCACGCCTTTAATCCTAGCACTGGGAGGCAGAGGCAGGCGGATCTTGTGAGTTCAAAGCCAGCGCTGGTTACAGATCGAGTTTCCAGGAAGCTAGTGGACACAGGGAGCACCCTGTCTCAAACAGACCAAAAAAAAAATACAAATAAATAATTAAATAAAACATAAATAAAAAAAACCGTTTTTACTCAAATTCCAGGGGAATCGATTCCCCTTTCTGACCTCCACAGCATTGCACGAACATGGGGCACAAAACCACATGCAGACATTAACTTCATACGCATAAAAAAATAAATAAAATTAACTTATTTTTTTAAAATTTATTACTTGTGGGGCGGAGGATGCCTCCCAAGCGTTTAAGAGCGCCAACTGCTTGCAAGGACCAGGTTCAATTCCCAGCACCCACATGGAGGCTAAGCACTGTCTTTAACTCCGGTTCCAGGAGATCTGATGCCCTTCTTCTAACCTCTCATGCATTGCATGACACGGTTGCACCCCACTACATGCAGACAGTACACCATTACCCAATTTAAAAAAAAAAAAAACAAAAAAGCCGAGGCATGGTGGTGCATTGCCTTTAATCCTAGCAACACCTACACTGGAGGAAAGGCAGGCGATCTCTAGTAAGAGTCAAGACCAGCTGGTCTACAGAGGAGTTCCCAGTGACAGCGGGCTATAGGGAAAATCCCCTGCTCGAAACAGACCCCATCAAAAAATATTAATAAAAATAACATTAATAAAATTTATGTATGTTCTTATTATTTATTTATTATTTATTTATTTCTTGGTGGTACCCAGAGGTTACATGGCACACAGGTGAAAGTTATAGGTCAACTTCCAGAAGCTTTCCTCTCCTTCCACCATGTGAGTCCCAGGTATGGAACTTGGGTCAGGTTTTGCAGCAAGCACCTTTTCTTGCCAAAACCATCTTGCCAGACCTATTTCTTTCTTTTTTAAAATGGTATTTATCATTTTTATTTATGTGCATGAGTGTACTGCCTTCATGTATGTAAGTGTGCCATGTTGTGCAATGCCCATGGAGATCAGAAGAGGGTGGTGGAACCCCTGGAACTGGAACTAGAGTTATGGACAGTTGTTAGCCACCATATGGGTGCTGGGATGTGAACCCAGGTCCTCTGCAAGAGCAGTCAGTGCTCTTAATTGCTGAGCCATCTCTCCAGCTCCTATATCTTTACTTTTAAAATAAGAACTTCAGTGAAATATAATTTACATTTACCCTCCTTCTTGTTCTCCCTCCTTCAGCTGCTGCTGCTCCTCCTCCTCCTCCTCCTCCTCCTCCTCCTCCTCCTCCTCCTTCTCCTCCTCCTCCTTCTCCTTTGCCTTCCCCTTCTCTTCTTTTTCTTGACAGGGTTTCCCTGTAGCCCCAGCTATCCTGGAACTCACTATGTAGACCAGGCTGGCCTCAAGCTCACATGTATCTGCCTGCCCCCTTGCCTCCCAAGTTCTAGGATTGAAGGTGTGTTCTACCACGCTGGCATAATTTGCATCTCAAAAATTTATATAAAAGTACAATTCACGCCAGGCATGGTGGCACATGCCTTTAATCCCAGCACTTGGAAGGCAGAGGCAGGCGGATCTCTGTAAGTTAAAAGGCCAGCCTGGTCTACATAGTAAGTTCTAGGCCACCTGGAGCTACAGGAAGACACTGTCTCAAAAAGGCCAGAAAATAAAAAGTACAATTCACATTTAACTAGACAGGTCTTTTGACTTTTGCCAGATTTATATACTTTTGGAGACATAACCTCAAACAAGATGTGCAATATTTCAGTACTCCAGCAAATTCCTTCAATTTTCTATAATGCTTTACCATTGATCTCAATTCTACAACATGGACTAGTACATCCTGTTCTAGGACTCAGCATAAATGGAATTATGTACTTGTGCTCTTTCCTATCTGGCCTCTTTCACTCAGCACAGTTCTGGGATTCATCCACATCTCACGGCAGAGCAGCTTCTTTCCTATTCGCTCCTAAGTAATGTTCTACTGTGCGCTACACAACAATTTGCTTCATTCATCTACTGATAGAAATTTAGGTTGTTTCCAGTACTTGGCTATTGTTAATAAAGCTGATGCAAATATTTGTTTCCAAATCTTTCTGTAGGCATAGGTTTTCATTTCTCTGGAGTAAATATGTATTTATAATTTTTTTTTGTCCTTTGGAGACCCCTGTAGCTCCAACTGGCCTGGAACTCACTATGTAGACCAGACTGGCCTTGAACTCAGAGAGATCTACTTGCCTCTGAGTGCTGGCATCAAAGGTATACACTACCACGCCTGACTATGTTTTTAAAAAAAATTTTATTTTTTGTCTTTTTGAGACAGGGTCTCCCTGTAGCCCCAGCTGTCCTGGAACTCACTTTGTAGACCAGGCTGGCTTTGAACTCACAAAGATCCGCCTGCCTCTGCCTCCCAAGTGCTAGGACTAAAGGTATGTGCCACCACTCCTGGCTTTAAAATTTTTTTTTAATTTATTTATTTAATGCGTATGAATGTATTACCTGAATGTATGTTAAATGCACCCACATTGTGAAAAGCCCAAGGAGGCTAGAAGAGGGCAACAGATCCCCTAAACTGGAGCTATGGATGGCAGTTAGCTGCCATGTGGTGCTGGGAATCAAACCCTACCCTCCAGAAGAGTACCAGTATTTTTTTCTTTTTTTGTCTTTTTGAGACAGGGTCTCCCTTTAGTCCCAGCTGGCCTGGAGCTTGCTATGTAGACCAGGCTGGCCTTGAACTCACAGAGATCGCCTGCCTCTGCCTCCTAAGTGCTAGGATTAAAGGCATGCACCACCACGCCTGGCAAGTACCAGTATTCATAACTGATGAGCCATCTTTCCAGTATCCTAAATACCTATTTATATAGTTACTGTCATATATACATGCATGTTTAACTTTATTTAAAAAATTACAAATTGAGGACTGAGCATAGTGGTACATGCCTTTAAATCCCAGCATGCAGCTGTGAATTTGTTGCTAGCCTGGTCTACATAGTGAGTTCCAGGCAAGCTTGGGCCTGTCTCCAAACCACAAACAAAAAATTACAAATTGTTTTCAAACTTGAGGCAACCCAGATTTCAAAGTATGTCTTGATGGGCGTGGTGTTAGGGCGCAAGTGTGTCTTCAGTAGATCTACCCATGAGTGAGACCTTGACTCCCAAGGCATGTCCTTTCCAGTGTCTCACCTGTATTCCAGATAACAACACTATAGGGTGGGAACTTGGATGCTGTTCTTTTTTTTTTTTTTTTTTTGGCTTTTCGAGACAGGGTCTCCCTGTAGCCCCAGCTGTCCTGGAACTCACTCTGTAGACCAGGCTGGCCTTGAACTCACAAAGATCCGCCTGCCTCTGCCTCCCGAGTGCTAGGATTAAAGGCGTGCGCCACCACAGTGCTCTTCCCCCAACATCATTCCTCCTCAGCACCTCTTTTTAGCACAGTCTGGAGCAGCACCTATACACGGGATGCCCTGGGTATTTTTGTCCTGTGTATGCAGAGCTCAGACTCGCAGGCATTCTCCCACTGATGTCTGAGAGTCCCTCCAATGTCCACTCCACAGATTCTCACTGCTTCAGATGCCTTCAGCTCTGCTCCTAGTGTCATCTCAGTGGAAACCATCACAGCCTGCGGTGCTCCGATCTCTGAATGCAGTGCAGGCCTGGGACCAGACAGGAAGCAGGGCGCCTGCGGAGCTCTCTGCACGGTTCTCCTCTCAAGGCTGAAACCTTCCACACCTGTTGCCCCTTGTATGATAATTGTTTATTTTGTTTATTTTTTTGCACTTTAGGTAGAACTCCTTCTGACATCAGCTCCTCTATTGTTACAGGAAGCAGAATGTCTAAGATATAGGCCAGAAATGCCAGCCTCCGTCTCATTTTTTAAAATTTTACTTTATGCCAGGCGTGGTGGCGCACGCCTTTAATCCTAGCACTTGGGAGGCAGAGGCAGGCAGATCTTTGTGAGTTCAAGGCCAGCCTGGTCTACAATGTGAGTTCTAGAACAGCTAGGGCTACAGGGAGACCCTGTCTTGAAAAGACCAAAAAATAAATAAAACTTTACTTTATTACGTGTGTGTGTGTGTGTGTGTGTGTGTGTGTGTGTGTGTGTGTGTGTGATACCCTGGAGCTGGAATTACAAAGGGCTGTGAGCTGCCCACCATGGCTGATAGCAGCTGAACTCTGGTCCTCTGACAGATCAGTGACAGCGCTCCTAACCACTGAGCCATCTCTCCAGCCCCCTCCATTTCAGTTTTAAGAGGGAAAACTAAGAGTTAATAAAATGTCCTGGTGGCACATGCCTTTAATCTCAGCACTTGAGAGGCAGAGGCAGGCAGATCTCTGTGAGATGGAGATCAGTCAGGTCTATATAACAAGTTCCAGCTGGGGCTTCAGGGAGATCCTATCTTACAAACAAACAAACAAACAAACAAACAAACAAACAGAGTCCTGTCTATTAAGATCACTTAGACTGGTCTTTTTAAAATATTAGATCCAATTTCCAGCTTACTTGCTAAATAGGATTCTGTCATAATCAAATCGGTAATGCTCATTTTATCATCTTTCCGGCTACAGCCCTTCATAAACACAGAGGGAGTTATTATAATTGACACAGTAGCATGAATTCTTAGAAGCCCCACAACACAGGAAAAAAAATATTACTACAGATCTGTTTCATTAGTTATAGATGAATAAAATTTGAAATTAATGTACATAGTCTCCAAGCTATGGAATACCAGAATCATTTTTTTTTTTTTTTTGGTCTTTTTGAGACAGGGTCTCCCTGTAGCCCCAGCTGTCCTGGAACTCCCTCTGTAGAACAGGCTGGCCTTGAACTCACAAAGATCCGCCTGCCTCTGCCTCCTGAGTGCTAGGATTAAAGGCGTGCGCCACCACGGCCAGAATTATTTCTATAGAGAAGTAGCAACAACCTTTTACCCAAAGCAAAAGCCTACATGAAACATCAGAGCAAAGAGAAACAAAGGTGTGTTGTCCCCACACTGGAGATGAAGAAACTGAAACTCAGGTAACTCTGACCTCCAGGACTATGTTGGTTATTTACTAATTTAAAAAATATGAAAAAAATATGAATATGTGAAACATGTACATATGTATTTTATCACATTTTAAAATGACAATTCTACAGTGTGTGGTGTGTGTGTGAGCACTGGGGCCTTACACGTTATGGCAAGCACTTTACAGTCTGAGCTAACAGCCCACTTTTCGCACACACACACACACAACAAACACACACACCTATAATATATATATATATATATAGAGATATAAATATTAGACTGGAACGCCAACTTGTTGCTATTTTTGAGATAGGCTCTTGCTATGTAACCCAGGCTGGAACTCTCAAATCCTCTGGCTTCATCCTCGAAATGCTGGATTTACAACTGTATGTCACAACACCTAGTTTCTACAAGTTTTTCCCCATTATGGTACTTTTAAAAAATAGGTTAAATAGGTTAATAAGTAGATTAATCTCATACTTGAAATCTTTCAAGGCAAGTGTTTGCTCCAAGCCCTGGCAATATGACCAAGCCTTTGGTATGTGTCTGTCTATAAGCTACCCAGGGCAAAGCAGTTCGGATCCCGCTACAATGTGCCTTCAAATTAATGAAACCACAAACCTTCCATCTAGGAGTGATTCTATGCTCCGGCAACACTTCATACAATGGTTGGTTTGATTCTTTCTCGTGTTATGGACTGGGAACATCGATGCCCATGCTCATCCTATGTTCAGTTTACTCAGGACAGTACAGGACCATAATAGGATCCACTGCTATTATATCCTCTAACCTTTCCCTTCACCTCATCACAAAGGAATTTAGGCAATCTTGATTTTATTAATATGAAAATTGGGACTAGAGAGATGGCTCTTGCTACTCTTGCAGAGGAACAGAGTTCGATTCCCAGCACCCACTTCAAGCGGATCTGATACCCTCTTCTGGCCTTCACAGGCTTCTGCATACACATGGTATATATAAACTCATGTAGGCATATATACATACACATAAATAAAAATAAATAAATCTTTTTTTTTAATTGAGGGAGAGTAACTGGGGTGTGGTGGTGTACACCTTTAATCCCAGCACTCTGCGAGTAAAGGCCAGCCTGGTCTACATAGCAAGTTCCAGGCCAGCCGGAGCTATATAGGAAGACCGTCTCAAAAAGACCAAAAAAGAAGAGGCTACAGAGATGGCTCAGCAGTTAAGAGCACTGACTGCTCTTGTAGAGGATCCAGGTTTGATTCCCAGCACCCACATGGCAGCTACAAACCATCCTTAACTCCAGTTCTAGGGAATCCAACATCCTCTTCTGACGTCCGCAGGCATTACACAATAGGGGTACACTTATACACATGCAGGCAATGCATTCATACACATTAAATAAAAATAAATGTTTTAAAAGTTAAGGGAGGGCTGGAGAGATGGCCTAGTGGTTAAGAGCGCCGATTGCTCTTGCAGAGGACGAGGGTTTGATCCCCAGCACCCACATGGCAGCTGAGAACTGTCCTTAACTCCAGTTCCGGGGGAATCCGACGCCCTCTTCTGACCTCCGCGGCACTGCACAACCGGTGCACAAACCGACACGCAGACAGTAAATTCATACACGTAAAAAATAAATAAAATTTAAAAATAAATAAATAAAAAATAAAAGTTAAGGGAGAGTAATGCCAAAGATGCTTCATTTTCTTTTCTTTTTTTTTAATTTTATCTATTTCTGCATGTGCATGAACATACCGTCCGCATGCAGGTCTGTGCACCCATGTCACGCAATGCCGAGGAGGTCAGAAGAGGGCGTCCGCCTCCCCTGGAACTGGAGCTCTCCTGGAATTGGAGTTTCAGACGGTTCTCGGCCGCCATGTGGGTGCTGGAGATCGAATCCGGGTCCTCTGCAAGAGCAGTCAGCGCTCCTAACTGCTAAGCCATCTCTCCAGCCCCAACATGCTTCATTTTCAAACTTGGGACTGTCCTCCAAGACCCTCAGAGGAAAGGCACATCAGCTTCTGCTTACAGAGATCCTCTGAAGCCTCACAGTCTACATGTGGACAACTAAGAAGCAATGAGAACCCGGAGGACCAAATGGGATGATGAATACAGAGCTCCTGTAATAGGATGCACAAACAGTAGCAAATAAATGACTAGTTCCGTTTCATACTCATTAACATTACTAAACTATAACTTAAAATTCCCACCCTGGCAGCTACCTGGGCCTGCAGCCATGTGCTGACTGCAAGTCCCTCTCTGACTTGGTCAACCATCCAGGGTCAGTCTTGTCCCTCTGATGCTACAGCACAGAAAACAATGCCACAGTGAGATGGACTCAGCAACCTATTCAAAGTCTAAGCGGCTTGATGGTCAAACTATAAGGAAAGTTGCGGATATTGGTTAGTCAGCTAGCAATGCAACAGACAGCAGGTACCTAGTAATTAACCATCGAAACCTGCAGCACCATGCCTAGTAATAGAGCCTGTCACCTCAACCTCACAAACCCGGGCTGTGTCCCCCTCCAGCCCCTCTTCCTTCCTTTCTTTTCTTTTTTGAGCCAGGATCAGGATCAGGATCTCACAGGTAACTGGAGTTGTAGATGGTTGTTAGCCACCATGTAGGTGCTTAGAACCAAATCTGGGTCTTCTGCAAGAGCAGTCAGTGCTCTTAATCCCTGAGCCATCTCTCCAGTCCTTAACATGAGTTTTGTTTAACTCCGGTTCCAGGAGAATCTGATGCCCTCTTCTGACCTCCACAGCATTGCACGACACGGGTGCACCAAACTACATGCAGACAGTACATTCATACACATAAAAAATAATAAATACATAAATAAATAAATAAATAAAGTATATCTATACTTGACATTACGGTTCTTCGAGAATGCTAGTCCCTTTTTACTTCTGTAGGAAAATGTTACCTGAACCTTAATCACATCTTCTATAGAAAAAAAGACCTCTGCTCCTTGCTTGTATTCACCATTCTGAATATACAGGAATGTCCCAATTACAGGATTCTGTACTGCCTGACACAAACACTCCTAATCTTGGATAGTCTCCTTGATCCTAAAAATAACTCAGTATAGAGAAACTTGAATAAACTCTTGAGACACAAAGTAAGTTATGATAATTATAAGCTAAGCTTTTTTCTTTCTTTATTTTTTTAATTTTATTTATTTCTGTATGTGTATGAATGTACTGTCTGAATGCAGGTTTGTGCACCCATGTCGTGCAATGCCTCGGAGGTCAGAAGAGGGTGTTGGATTCCCCTGGAACTGGAGTTCTCCTGGAATTGGAGTTTCAGAGGCTTTCGGCCGCCATGTGGGTGCAGGGGATCGAACCCAGGTCCTCTGTAAGAGCGGTCGGCACTCTTAACCGCTAGGCCATCTCTCCAGCCCTGCTTTTTTCTTTTTTTTAAACAGGGTCTCATATAGCCCAGGCTGACCTTCAACTCACTTTATAGCCCAGGATGATTTTGAACTTCTGATCCTTTATCTTCTGAGTGCTGGGATTACAGGTGTATGTCAACATGCGCAGTTTTATTTAGTGCTAGGGATGGAATTGAGGGCTCTAGGCATGCTGGGCAAGCATTCTACCAACTGAACCACAGCCCCAGCCCAAGCTAACCTTTAAGAGGTACTTTTTTTTTTTGAGACTAAGTATCCCTGTAGCCCCAGCTGGCCTGGAACTCACAGAGATCCGCTTGCCTCTGTCTCCCAAGTGCTAGGATTAAAGGCGTGGGCCACCATGCCTGGCTTAAAGATGGTTCTTAGCCACCATGTGGGTGCTGGGAATTGAACCTGGATCCTCTGCTGGGAATTGAACCTGGGTCCTCTGCAAGAGCAGTGGGCACTCAACTGCTGAGCTATCTCTCCAGCCCCAAGAGGCACTTATACATTCTATATAAAGCAGGAAAGGTCAACACTGTTTTTTAAACTCTGTCATGAGGCTGCTGAGATGGTTCAGGGCTCGAGAACATTTGCCGTTCTTCCAGAGGAACCTGGGTTTGCTTCTAAGCACGCACATGGCAGCTCTGCCACCCTCTTCATAGCAGTAAACACATGTTGGTATATATACAAGCAAGCAAAATACTTGCACAAAAGCTGGGTGTCAGTAGCCTCTTCTACCTCACTTTGTTTTTTTTATTTTATTTATTCTTTATGTGTATGAATGTACTGAATGAATGTACTGAAGGTCTGTGTACCTGTGTCATGCAATGCCACAGAGGTCAGAAGAGGGTGTCAGATTCTCCTGGAACTGCCATGTGGGTGCTGGGGATCGAACCTGGGTCCTCTGCAAGAGCAGTTGGCGCTCTTAACTGCTAGGCCATCTCTCCAGCCCTTCCACCTCATTTTAACCTTGCATCTAGAGACTAATAGTACTTTCTGGTGAGTTCTACACCGTACCTAGTAGATGTCCTTTAAAATAAAACTAGTTGGGGGCTGGAGAGATGGCCTAGCGGTTAAGAGCGCCGACTGCTCTTGCAAAGGACCTGGGTTCGATCCCCAGCACCCACATGGTAGCTGAGAACCATCTTTAACTCCAGTTCCAGGGGAATCCGACACCCTCTTCTGACCCCCGTGGCATTGCACGACACAGGTGCACAAACCTACATGCAGACAGTACATTCATACACATACAAAAATAAATAAAAAATTAAAAAAAAATAAAACTAGTTTCAGAAGACAAGTCCCTGGGTAACTTGTTCCACCAGAAAAGACTCCAGAAGAAGGACCACGTGTGGGTTCCCTACGATACTTCGAGCTCTAAGCCAAGAACAGAATGTTTGCACATATATGGGTGTTGATCAACGTCAGCCATTAAAGACAAGCCTGTAACACGGAGGACATCCAGTGAATGGAAACCAGGTCAGGCTATGTGGGAAACCCAATTCACACATGAGACCAGATGCTCAAATGAAAGGAAAGGATTGGGAGTTACTGGGAAGCTGAGAGTCCAGTTAGGTGACATTTACTACCACAGGGCTAAAGAGATAAAAAAGATGAAGTTTCTTCAGGGAAAATAAAACAAAGACAATATTAAATTTAAAACTCAAGGAAAAAGTAAAGCGAATGTTCTGAGGGCAGAAGAAACGCAACCACGACACCAGATCCCAAGGCCTGAGAGGCAGAGGGGGGCACACTTAAGAAATGCAGACACGGGTGGAGGTTTTAATTGAAGAATAGCACATTCTCACTGGCTTTGTAAAAGGAACTGAGATTTGCCATAGCATGCAGATTGGAGAGGGAAAAAGCACCCAAGTTTTCAGCCAGCACCAACGAAAGTGATGGGTAATTTTTGGGGCGGGAGCACTGAGGCTACATGAGCCATGACTGACCTGCCACAGGCTTGTCGTGGGGTTAGCTAGAGTGACCATACTTACTGGAGTCTTCCCAGTGGAGTAAGTGTAGCTTCCAGGCAGAATAATACAAAAATCCCAGGACCAGAAAAAGGCAGAGGGCTAGCAGCAGATTGCGCACGAATACCAAGACTCCCATCTTCACATGATTTACAACTTCCTACATGATCTAAAAAACCAAAAAAAAAAAAAAAAAGGTCATAAGAGATAATGCAACCACACTCATGCATACTTCCCTAAGAGACAACCTCCAAATGCAGTCACTGAGTTCATGACAGGGCACTTGCCAACCTCCCCCGTCTGTCCCAAGAACAGTCTGCACATCACCCAGCACCGGAGCAGTCATCTTTGACCCTAATTGATGCCAACAGCCAGTTTGGGGCAATTGTACACTCTCAATTTTTTTTTTTTTTTGGTCTTTTTGAGACAGGGTCCCTCTGTAGCCCCAGCTGTCCTGGAACTCAACTCTGTAGACCAGGCTGGCCTTGAACTCACAAAGATCCGCCTGCCTCTGCCTCCCAAGTGCTAGGATTAAAGGCGTGTGCCACCACACTCTCAATTTTTTAAAAGAGTCCACATCTTATTTTCTTAAGTACTTTATTTTTTATTACTTTTATTTTATGCACATGAATATGCAATGCCCAAGGAGGGAAGAAGAGAACATCAGATCCCCTGGAACTGGAGTTATGGACAGTTGGTAGCCACCAGGTGAGTGCTGGGAATCAAACTTAGATCCTCTGCAAGAGCAGTCAGTGCTTTTAACTGCTGCACTATCTCTCCAGCCGTATGTCAGTGCACCAATACCAAGCAATGCCCATGGAGGCCAGAAGAGGGCATCAGATCCCCTGCAGGTGGAGTTACAAGTGGTTGCTGGCTCCCATGTGGGTGCAGGGAACAGAAGCGAGGTCCTCTGCAAGAGCAGCCAGTGTTCTTAACTAACCACTGAGCAGTCTCTCCAGCCCAATTTTACATTTTAAAGGTTTTTTTTTTCTTCATGCATAAGTATGTGTGCCTGCATGTCTATGTATGTATGAGTGCTGGGCAGCCAGAAGAGGGTATCAGATCTCCTGAATCTGGAAATAGAGGTAGCTATAAGCTGCCTGATGTGCATAATAGGAACTGAACCCCAGTCCTCCCCAAGAGAAATAAGCACTATTAATCATGGAGCCATCTCTCCAAGCCCTCGAATAAATCTTAAATCATACCCTTTCCCACCATCAGTACCCTAACCCGTGCCACTGCCATATTCCCACAAACCAGTTTGTAGTCTCTATATCCACTGTGCACACAGTACATACATAGTTGCTTGGTTCTGTTTTGTTTTGTTTGAATCAAGGTCTCTATATGCAATCCAGACTGGCCTAGAATTTTCTAGGTAGCCCAGGTTGGCCCCAAATCTATTATCCTCCTGCCTCAGCCTCCCAAGTTCTAGCCAAGATTTCAGGCACGTACCACCATGCCCAGCTCATAATTGTTTCTAACATAAAATCCCTACTCACACTCCTTTGAATTCATTTTCTACTGGGGCTGAACGAAGGTAGGGCACACTAAACAGTTTGCAAGAACACAGATGTACCATTTTATCGCTCTGAAGGACAAGGTGCAAAGTAGTGCAGCAGGGCCCTTAGCACACAGTCTCACAAGTCCAAAGGCACCATGCCTGGGCTGTGTTCTGTTCCAGAGGCTCTGGAGAAGAACCCCCTTCTAGTCCACTCCAGCTCGTGCCTGAATCTCATTCTCACACTGATTTCCTTGCTGGTTATCAGATGGGCTCCTGTAGTTTTTCTCCGACTTTCTACAAGGTCCCCACCACCCATGCTGAGCCTCTCACTCTGAATCTCTCCAATTTGCCCTTCTATAGCATCTTGCTTCTGCTTTCAGCTGGAGAAATGTCTTCAATTTTCAAAGCTCATGTGATAATATTGGGCCCTCCTGAATAATCCAGAATAATTTCCCTGTTTAAAGGGGCAAACCTTCATTATATCTGGAAAAAGACCTTTTGCAAGTCAGGTAACATTCGCAGATACCAGGGACTAGGGTACAGACATATTCAAGGGACCATTCTGCCTAACAGACCTTTCGTTCAATTCTAAGTTCCTCCGAACAAAAGGGCCCTTAGCACACAGTCTCACAAGTCCAAAGGCACCATGCCTGGGGCTGTGTTCTGTTCCAGAGGCTCTGGAGAAGAACCCCCTTCTAGTCCACTCCAGCTCGTGCCTGAATCTCATTCTCACACTGATTTCCTTGCTGGTTATCAGATGGGCTCCTGTAGTTTTTCTCCGACTTTCTACAAGGTCCCCACCACCCATGCTGAGCCTCTCACTCTGAATCTCTCCAATTTGCCCTTCTATAGCATCTTGCTTCTGCTTTCAGCTGGAGAAATGTCTTCACTTTTCAAAGCTCATGTGATAATATTGGGCCCTCCTGAATAATCCAGAATAATTTCCCTGTTTAAAGGGGCAAACCTTCATTATATCTGGAAAAAGACCTTTTGCAAGTCAGGTAACATTCGCAGATACCAGGGACTAGGGTACAGACATATTCAAGGGACCATTCTGCCTAACAGACCTTTCGTTCAATTCTAAGTTCCTCTGAACAAAAGAACTGCTCTATAAGGGAAGGCCCCCTGCTTAGTCTTCAAGCCATTCTTGCCACTCCCGACCACATCAGTGCCCTGTATACTAGTCACCCATTGAATGCCACCTTGTTTTCTCTTGCCAGTCTAGGAATCACTTTCCACCCACCTTGCTATACCACATGCCATACATCTTTTGTATCCCAAACCCCAATCACTTACCCCAGTCACCAAATAACAAAAAAGAGTCTACGTGTAAGTATTAATAATGGGCCAGTTGTCTTCTGACCCCCTCACACACACATGCCTGCACACATGCACATGCCATGGAATGCAGAGCATACAAAATATAGAAATGTAGTAAAATTTTAAATGTTAATAATGAGCAAGGTATTCTTTGCTGAGCGTGGTGGTGCACGCCTTTAATCCCAGTATTTGGGAGGCAGGAGCAGGTAGGTCTCTGTGACTTCAAGGCCAGCCTGGTCTACATAGTGAATTCCAGGACACTGGGGCTACAGGGAGACCTTGTCTCAAAAAGACCAAAAAAAAATTTTTTTCATATTATATACCTTTACCTAGGAAATCCAAGAGAAAAACTAATAGTTCAATAAACTAGGTGATTATAAGATTAATTTACAAAAAAGTTAGGAGCTTCTTTAAAATCATGCCAGAAAATATCTAATTAGAGAATATAAGGTGAATGGAAGCACTGGGGAGGGAGGAGAGACGTCAGGTGGGAGGAAAGGGGTAGAGATGGATGAATCTTGGGGGACTAGGGAACCCAGAGGGAAATGCAGTGCCCAAGACCCCCTGAGAAACGACACATACGGTGTTTAAGCATTGGTTCATATATTTACCTGAGGGCTGCTCAAGTACTACTTGAGGTACTTGAGGCTGCTCTTAACCACTGAGCCATCTCTCCAGCCCCAGGACAATACTTGTGACAAATATAATTCTGAAGTGTGTGAAGGGGAAAATAAAGTTCTCTCAGTGATCCACGACTCACATTCCATCCTGTTTCTAGAGGCAACCATGCTAATAGCTATAGCTCCCATCAGGCCTGTTCTCCTTTTTAATATATTTAGCATTGAATATGTGTGTGTGTATGGATGAACTCATTCCTGTATGTCTGTAGATGTACTTCCATCTATCTGAGAGAGCTCATTTCCAGACTACTACTCCATTTTGTCTGTTTGCCCTATATTAGTACACCTGTCTTCTAGTAATTATAGCTTGGAGTTGGTTTGTTATTGGGGAAGGTAAATTTTTAATTGAGGTATTTGATTTTTCACCCCAGTTTTGTGTCATTATAACTCCTAAAATCTAATATTCAAAATGATCTTTTGGTGTGTTTCCCTGTGTAGCTGCAGGTTGGGGCCAGGCCTGAAGAGACCAAGGCAGATTGGAGGGTTGGGTTTTTGAGCCCCACTCTCCAACCTTTTCAGGGAAGGGAAGGTGCCAGAAGGTCAAGTTGGTTACCAATGGCTCTGGGGTAATCATTGGCTTATGTAACAAGGCCTCCATGCCTATCCAACCACCCTGCCAGATCTCATGCATTCCACAATACATGGTAAGGCCTGGCCAGTCAAGGAGTTGGACCAGGATGTCCCTCAGTGCAAATTCATCACTGGAGTCTAGTCAGCCCATCTAGAGATTGTAAGGCACACTCTACCTCGGCCTCTCGGTCTAGGGCCAGCCCACCACCCATTTCTCTCCTCCTTTGTGGGCCCTTGTTTAATTGAGGTGGCCTGGATCGTGTGCTCAGTGCTACCATTGCCACATATTCACATGTGCAAGCTTCCAGTGGTCTGAAACCCTCTGCTCCCTGTGCTCATGAACCAGCCCTGGCTCTTAAAATCTTTCCTCTTCCTCTTCCGCAGTAGTCCCAAACCCTCTGTGGGTGAGATTCAATATAGGAGACCTGCCCAGGGATACACACTCTGTAGTCCCTTATTCTTTAAAACTTGGCCAGTTGTGGCCTCTGTGCATTGCACTGTGTTGTGTAAGGAAGCTTCACTGGTGAGCACTGAGGGACACATTACTTTTCTCTTTATTCTTAGTTCTGTTATGTTCCATGAGTCTTAGGTATAGAGGTTCAACTGCAGATGTGTTACCTAGGGCTGGGTCTCTCTCAGACATAATATTCTCTGTGTCTGACCAGTTGTGGAACTCTGTGTAGCCTCCATCTGTTGCAAAGCTTCTTTGATGAGTGGTATATGGTGTGCTTGTCTGTAAATCTAGGATCCATGTTTAGCTTATAGTAAGAAATTTCATTTGTCTAGAGATAGGACAGAGCTGGGGCTGTCTCTAGGATCTGTGTCCTCTCCAGCCCTGTGTAATGGCTGAGTTTAGAGTATCACCCATGAGTTCACTCCCATTGTGAGGGCTTTAAGTCCAATTAGACAGCTGTTGATTGCCCTCCAGATAACAGTACCACTACTGCCCCCAAAGGGGTAGCTTGCTGTGCTGGTTGTTATGGTTATTAGGCTTTAGGGCTGGTGGGACCATTGACTGATCTTCTCAGTTAGCAGTTTGCATGTTATTATCTAGGACTATGAGAGCTAAAGTTCAGGTAGAAGGTTCCAGGTCAGTTCCTGCTCCATTGCTCCAGGGCCTGTATCCAAAGTCTGCCCTGTCTTCAGCAGGAGGGTCTTATCTGTCAGTTCTGAGAGATAACCAAGAGCTTTGGAAATAGCCTGTGTTGTTTTGGGAGTCTCCTGAACCACTGTCACCAAGTCTTGGCACTTGAGGCTAAGAACTGTCTTCAAGCCTGGCGTGGTGGCGCATGCCTTTAATCCTAGCACTTGGGAGGCAGAGGCAGAAGGATCTCTGTGAGTTCAAGGCCAGCCTGGTCTACAGAGTGAGCTCCAGGCCAGCTGGGGCTATAGGGAGACCCTGTCTCAAAAAAAAAAAAGTATTGTCCTAATAGTTTTTCAATATTAAAAAAACAAAATCAAAGACCACACTGTAGAAGTGTAATGGGCTGGCTCCTTGGAGAACTATTTAGATCTATTAAGTATCTATAGAAAACTGCAATATTTGGCCAGGTGTAGTAGCGCACGCCTTTAATACCAGCATTTGGGAGGCAGAGGCAGGTGGATCTCTGTGAGTTCCAGGCCAGCTGGGGCTTTGTGTGTGTGTGTGTGTGTGTGTGTGTGTGTGTGTGTGAATGTACTGTCTGCATGTAGGTTTGTGCACCCATTTCATGCAATACCACGAAGGTCAGAAGAGGGTGTTGGATTCCCCTGGAACTGGAGTTAAAGACAATTCTTAGCCACCATGTGGGTGCTGGGGATCGAACCCTGGTCCTCTGCAAGAGCAGTCAGTGCTCTTAACCGCTAGGCCATCTCTCCAGCCCCCAGCTGGGGCTTTTTGAGACTCTGTCTCAAAAAGACAGAAAAAAAAAAAATCTGCAATATTCATATATTTTAACTTAGCACTTCTGATTTTCCCTCAAACAACACTGCAACAAAGGGTGACAAAGTCCTGGACCAAGGAGATGGCTCAGCAGGTGGGGCGTTTGCCAGCAGGCCTGAAAGCCCAAATGTGAGACCCACAGGGTGGAAGGGGAAAACTCACTCTCACAAGTCATCTTCTGACCTCTATATGTGCACATGCGCACACACAGACAAACACACGCACATGTACACCTACAAATAAATAAATGTTAAAAGAAGGTCCTAGCTGGCATGGTGGCGCACGCCCTTAATCCTAGCACTTGGGAGGCTGAGGCAGGCAGATCTTTGTGAGTTCAAGGCCAGCCTGGTCTACAGAGTGAGTTCCAGGACAGCTGGGGCTACAGGGAGACCCTGTCTC
>VZQC01006522.1:97223-140169 GCA_009823505.1 Rhizomys pruinosus
TGTTTAGGGACAGGAGGAACACCCTGCTCTTTACCTACTGAAGCCCCTGGGCCAGGTCAAATGGAGTTCCACAGGAGAAACAAACGTTTAATGGTGAGAACCCATGGGTTCCATGGGATCAGTAGTGGCTTTCTGGTCGACCGCCTATACCGTCAAGCAGAAGCAAGTGATGGCAGGTGGAAAAACCAATAGGTAGGAGGTTCAAGCAGAAGCAACTGATGGCAGGTGGAAAGACCAATAGATAGGAGGTTCATGACTTTTTAAAATCTCCAGTGGGCAAAGAAAGCATTCTCAGTAGTAAACATGTGGCTGTCATATATGTTCCCAAAGCCTATATTTATGCACTGTCTGTGTGTAGAGAAATACTTCCCTGGTCCTGGAGGACTGTCACACTAACACTAAACACATTCATCCTCAAAGCAGAAAACAGGAATCTACAAACAACATGAGAAAGCATCTCCAATAAAGAACCTCTTCAAAGTATTAAATCAAAAGGCCAGAACATGTTTTGATACCTGCTCCCAAAAACCTTCAGAACCACTGTGTGCCATGTAGCAGAGTTCACAATTTATTCCCTCAGACAAAATATTCTTAGTGCACCCACCTCTCTCTACCTCACTCAAAAGATCAAGCCAAAAACCAAATGAGTATGGCATATAGGGTTTATCTGAGAAATTAGAACATTGCTCTTGGAAAAGTAACACCAAAGTGCCTGCCATGTGGGCAGTGGTCTTGTGACAGCAACCCCTATGGGTTGACAGATTTCTTTTTTTTTTTTTGGTCTTTTTGAGACAGGGTCTCCTTGTAGCCACAGCTGTCCTGGAACTCGCTCTGTAGACCAGGCTGGCCTTGAACTCACAGAGATCCGCCTGCCTCTGTCAGCCTCTTCTATAGACTGCCATTGTTGGACTATCCAGGTTGTATCATGGAGACCAGTATAGGAGAATCAAGACAGGACATTGTGCTTACTGGACCTCATTTGGTGACTAGGGGAAGGGAAAACCCTAATGTTGGAGCACAAGGACAGGACTGATGGCTGTTTGGGCTTACCAAAGAGGAGCCTTCAAACATGACATCTTTCAGCCTAATTAAAAAAAAAAATCATAAGCTGAAGATACTAAAGCCTATGATATACGTGGCATGTATATATGCATATTTTGGAGTGATGTGAACTGGAAGGAACAACAACAACAACAGACTGGGTCAAAGAACTGACTGAAACGGTGAACTTCTCATCGAAAATTTTAAGAGACTGAGAAAAAGATGAAAAACATGTTTGGCAGAATGTATGAGCTTTGGTGGGGTGGGGGGGAAGGAAGGGGGAATGATTGGAAATTTTGTATGAAATGCACAAAGCTTCAATAAAAAACTGGCTTTGAAAAAAAATAAATAAAAAAGAAATACTTCAGATTAGGGTTGGGTAAACACACCTAGGAATGACATGTATCTGAGTCATACAGTAACTGTGTTTAACTGTTTGAGAGAATGTCAGACTGTTTTCCAAGCAACCGCACCATTTTACAGTCCAAACACCAGGAGGGTGAGTTCTAATGTCTCCACGCGTGCGCCAACACTGGCTGTCACCATCTGTGATGACACCCTCCTGAGGAGCACGGCTATTTCACTGCGCTCCCACCGCACTCACACTCCCGATGCCCCAGCCCCCTCACGGATAATGGTGGTGACCGCTGGTTGTCATGCTGCTCGTCTACATTCTGCCAGTCGATACACAATGCTCCAGAACTTTAGTTAATCATTTTATACTGAACTTTGCCTGTTCAAACTGGCCACAGTAAGATGACTCAGTGAGTGAACAGCTTGCTGCCAAGCCTGAGGACCCGAGTTCAATCCCAGGCACCACATGGTGGAAGGAACGAATTCATTCCTCCAAGTTGTCCTCCTATCTGCACAGTAGGGCAGAGGAAGGGACCGGTAGAGGGGGAGGGGAGGGGAGGGGGAGGGGGCGGGTGAGGGGAGGGTAGGGAGGGGTCGAAACGAAAGAGGGGAGGGCAAAAGAAAAGTGTAATAAAAAATTTAAAAACCCTAGGAAACAGAAAAATAAAGCTCAAAATATTGTGTCACCAAAAATTGACACATAGAGGGATACCACGAGCAGAGAGAGGTGGCCGCCAGGGGTGAAGAGTACGGTTGCCTCGTGGAGCAGGACCACAGGGGGTGGAGGCCCATGCTACTCCTACAGGGGTCCATGCTATACAAACAGGGCTCAGGGGAGCCAACAACCTCTCTCTGACCTCTGTGGACACTGCACCACTGGGGGACTGACATATCGTACACTCGGACACATTAAAAATAATAAATGGATAATTTTTGGGCTATGTTGAAAGGGGATACAACTTTTAATACCATGTAGTCGGGGTGGCAACACTTGGGGCAAAGGCAGGCAGATCGCTGAGTTCGAGGCCAGCCTGCTCGAGAGCTCTACAGGGACAGATCCGGCTCAAAAAAAGACCAAAAAAAAAAAGAAAAAAGAAAGAAAAGAAAAAGACAACTATGTATAAAACGTAACCTTACATTTCTTTACAAAACAAAAACTGAAGCAATGTGGCACATTAAGACTTTGATGATGGGTTTCACTGCATGGCTCTGTTCTCACGTCTACAAAATAACATGCCGTTTTCTTTAATTTTTTTTAAAAAAAAAATACATTTTGAGCTGGGTTTGGTGGTGCTCGCCTTTAATTCCTAGCACTTGGGAGGCAGAGGACAGGCGGGATCTTTGTGACTTCAAGGCCAGCCTGGTCTACAGTTGCGTTCCAGGACAGCTGGGGCTACAGGAGACCCTGTTGAAAAGACTAAATCATAAATAAATAAATAATAACTAAATAAATAATAAATAAATAATAAAAGTGATGCCAACGCCGGGGGCTGTGTGTGGTGGCGCACCCCTTTCATCCTAGCATTTGGGAGGCAGAGGCAGGCGCGATCTTTGTGAGTTCACAGGCCAGCCTGGTCTACAGAGTGAGTTCCCAGGGACATCTGGGGCTACAGGGAAAAAAAAAAAAAAAAAAAAAAAGACCAAATATAAAAAAAATAAATAAATAAAATTAAAATCAAATGTGAGCTTGTAGTTCCTTTCTCACTGCTTGTTCTGCGACCCTGCACCTGCTCAGGCCCATGCAGCAGCTGCTGCTGTTTATCCACCCATCTTTATAAACAAATGAAGTCAGTAGAAAAAAACAATAGTAGCCAGGCATGGTACCACACACTCATTGCCTTTGAGAGGTACAGGAAGGGGGATCTCACTGAGTTCAATGGCAGCTTTGTCTACATAGCTGTTCTAGTAGTTCAAGGCTCCTAGTGGGGGACACACACACACCACCACACCACACCCCCCAGTTACCGGGGGGAATAGCCACGCTGGAACTGTGCTGTCTTATCAATGCAAACATAAGTCATTATTTACCGAGTTAAGCAATGGTAACTGCTGCCAGCAGCAATGTGGATACAAGATAAATGAGACGTGACAGGACAGTGGCAATAAATAGCTGTCTGGGAGGTTCAGGAGCCTTTGGAGAGGTGATGCCTGATGAATAAAAATAGTGGAAATGAGGGGTTGGAGAGATAGCCTAGTGTTGAAAGCACCGACTGCTCTTGCCAGAGGGACCCGGGGTCGATCCCCAGCACCTACAATGGCAGCCAAGAACCATCGGTACTCCGAATTTCAGGAGAATCCAGTTCCAGGGGTAATATGACACCCTTCTTCTGACCTCTGCGCATTGCACAACACGGGGTGCACAAACCCTACATGCGATATACCTTTATACACATACAAAAAAGAAATAATAAAATTTAAAAAAACAAAAATAACATAAAAATAATATCGACGAACTGAGTCTGGAGCAGGTGTGTGAAGTGTGGAGAAATGTGGAGAGCCTCATCCACTGCAAAAGATGTGAAATTTATCCACTGACAGTGGGGAAGGGAATGATGGGGATGAATGGGAAAAGGATGAAGGATCTGTCACAGGAAGGACAGACCTAGGGCTGTGCTGAGACCAATACTAGGACATCTTAGTACTGCAGGCCTCCTGCCTTCAAAGAAAGGTGACATCTTCAGGGGTATTCAAAGTGATTCATGAAGGCACAGAAAAGACACCACAACTCCCATCTCTGAACTTGTCTAACCTTTAGTTTCAGTGACTCTGGTTTCTGTGTCAGAGGCCTGTGGTACGGGAGGCCCAGGAAGTGTGGAGGGTGGTAGCGCTGCACTCAGACGCACTTCCTAATGCATGCTGTTCATGTGGTTCAGAATGGCATGGCTGTGACTAAGCTCACGACAATCAGATCCACTAGGCAGGCCCACCATTGCATGACAAACCTGTACCAGACTCCAGTTAACACCCCACCAAGGGCCTTCGGGCTTCTAAAACTTAACAACTGCATTTTCCTTCCTCAGAAATACTAGTTTCCTGGTTCTCTGACCCGTCTTGGGCTGGCAAGCATTCGTCAGCAATCTGGCACCTACCTGGTATGCCAGAAGTGCACACATCCACCCTTCCGAGGTAAGGCACCTGTCTTAACAAAGGCTAGAGACCAGCTTTCTTCAGAGGAAGCTAGATTAAGCATAATCTTTTTTTTTTTTTTGATGTTTTGTTTTTTTTTTTTTTAATCTTAGCACTCGGGAGCCAGAGGCAGGAGGAGGATCTCTGTGAGTTCAAGCCCTCAGCCTGGTCTACATAGTGGTGCCCAGGCTACCTGGCGTTACAGGCAGACCTTCCAAAAAAAAAAAAAAAAAAAAAAAAAAAAAAATCCATCCACCTTTACACAGTTCCAGGCATCAAACTCAGGTCACCAGGCTTGCATAGTAATCACATTTACCTCCCCAGCCCTCTAGTAACTGTTAATGCATTAAATATACTTAATACATAGAATAGACAAAATCCATAAAAATCAAAGTTCTATGAGAGTTTTTAATAATTTTAACTGTAAATGGAGTGTAAAGCCACAGTGTTTGAAAACTACTTTAATTTTTTATTTTTATTTTTTTTTAGAGAACTACTATATAACTAAATTTCCCAACTAGTCTGATTTTCTAAACAAAAGGTTTCAATGTGGTTGGGGAGATAGCTCAGCCTGTAAAGTGCTTGCCTCAAAAGCAGGGGCTTTCACTCCTAGAGCTTGGGAGGCAGAGATAACTGGATCCTGGGTCTGCATTAGCCAAGGCTTATAGGTGAGCTCCTGAGGAACAAGTAACATTGACTTGCATGCAGACAGTACATTCATACACATACAGAAATAAATAAAATTAATTTTAAAAAAGCATATAAACAAGGCAGGCATGGTGGCACATGCCTTTAATTCCAGCACTCAGAAGGCAGAGGCAGGTGGATCTCTGTCAGTTCAAGGCTACATAGCGAGTTCCTGAACAGCTGGAGCTACAGGGAGAACCTGTCTCGAAAAGACCAAAAAAAAAAAAATTCTGATATAGAGACCAATAATGGTTAAGACCAGGCAACAGATAATCCACAACTGGAATAACACAACCCAGTGCTAACAGAGTTCAGATAATCCACAACTGGGATAACACAACCCAGTGCTAACAGAAGAACAACTCATGTCAAGCCATGGATGGCTAAAAGGAAACTAACAGAAAAAAATCTGAGTTAAGTCATCACAAGATATTTTCAAAAGGAAAGAAGTTAACAAGGACAGACAAGAAGTGAACTTTGCAGCAGGTCAGGCTCAGCACTCACTCCACTAACATCAGTGGTGACCAGTGTGTCCATGCACACTTGTATCACTCACTTCTCAGTGATGCCTAGGAACATCTGAATGGCCAGATATAACTGGCTGGCATTTAAACACTTTATTTTTTTGTATTTTTGAGACAGGGTCTCCCTTTAGTCCCAGCTGGCCTGGAGCTTGCTATGTAGACCAGGCTGGCCTTGAACTTACAGAGATCTGCCTGCCTCTGCTGGGATTAAAGACATGTGCCACCATACCCAGCCTTAAATACTTTTAATTGGTATTCTATTGAAATCAATTCTCCCTTCCTTTTTTTTTTATTTATTTTTTATGTGTATGAATGTACTATCTGCATGTAGGTTTGTGCACCCATGTCGTGCAATGCCGCAGAGGTCAGAAGAGGGTGTCGGATTCCCCCAGAACTGGAGTTCTCCTGGGAGTGGAGTTAAGGATGGTTCTCAGCTGCCATGTGGGTGCTGGGAATCGAACCCGGGTCCTCTGAAAGAACAGTCGGCACTCTTAACTGCTAGGCCATCTTTCCAGCCCCCAATTCTCCCCTCTTAATGTTGGAACAGCTCCCTTATGACTAACAGTCACAGACCGGCATCATTAATCACTTAAAAGACATAATTAAGCTGGACGTGGTAGTGCACGCCTTTAATCCTAGCACTCGGGAGGCAGAGACAGGCGGATCTTTGTGAGTTCAAGGCCAGCCTGGTCTACAGAGAGAATTCCAGGACAGCTGGGGCTACAGGGAGACCCTGTCTCGAAAAGACAAAAAAAAAAAAAAGACATAAATAAAACCATGAAGGTGGCAGTGATTATCTTTAATGGGTGCATTTAAAGCTAACAATCATTCACCATGGCCTGAGTAAAATATAAATGTTAAGAACAGCAAAGCCATCATGCCGGGCATGTTGTGACTCACCTTTAATCCCAGCACTTGGGAGACAGAGGCAGGTGGATCTCTGTGAGTTCAAGGCCAGCCTGGTCTACAGATCAAGCTCCAGGCCAGCTAGGACTAAAGGAAGACTCTGTCTCAAAAAAAAAGAAAAGAAAAGAAAGCCATTCTTTTCATTGCAAGAAGTCCTTTCTGGGGCTGTCAGCCAGACTCAGTTGATAAAGTGTCTGTCACGCAAGTGTAAGAACCTGAGGTTGGGGCTGGAGAGATGGCCTAGCGGTTAAGAGCGCCGACCGCTCTTATAGAAAACCCGGGTTCGATCCCCAGCACCCACATGGCGGCTGAGAACCGTCTGAAACTCCAATTCCAGGAGAACTCCAGTTCCAGGGGAATCCGACGCCCTCTTCTGACCTCCGCGGCATTGCACGACACGGGTGCACAGACTTGCATGCAGACAGTACATTCATACACGTACAGAAATAAATTTAAAAAAAAAAAAAAAAGAAAAAAAGAACCTGAGTTTGACTTCTAGGTCCCACATAAACAAGCCTGGCATGGTGATCACACTTGTAATCCCAGCACCTGGGAGATGAAACAGACCTAGAGAGCCCCAGGTCAGGAAGAGACCAGCTCAAAAAAAAAAAAAGGTGACCAGCTCCTGAGGAACAGTAACGCTTGAAGCTATCTCGAGGTCTCCACGCAAGCTGCTTCCTTTCCTGATCTCTCTAAGCTTCCTCAAACTCTGCAGTGGTTGCCCTGATGATGCTGAGTGTTTACTCAGCCTACTGTGCAAAGCAATTCACATGAAATCATTTAATTGTTAAGATCACCTTACCCATTTCACTGGGCTCAAGACTTTGGACAAGTTGGTAGTTCTTCGGTACAGGTCTTGTCCAGCATTAGACCTGTACCATTATTAGACCCATATTATAATATATTGCCCTTATATTTCTGGCCTTGGCCTATAGGAGTCATGCATGCACAAGACTCCAGGATCAAACTCCAGCACAAAAGTAAAGAAAACAAATTTAAATTTTTAAAAAGACTTGTTCAATGTCAGAGAGCTGGTTAGTGACAGAGTCAGGACCCAAAGCCAGGAGCGAGCTTTGAAACAGGATGCTTGCAAAGAAAATTATTTGTGCAAACAAAATTTGTCATAAAACATGCAAATAGTTTGCTAGATGAGAGAATGTATTACTGAGATCTGGAGTATTTATTGGTCTGAATACTTTGGAGAAAGCTACAGTAGAAAAAACGTCTCAGACTTTGGTAGTTTAATGGAACCAGAGCTGACTTCCTGTTCTGTGAAGGTTCAGTATATGTGCACTAAGAGATCTACTCCTCACACTCAGGGACCCAGGGAGATGGTAACTAAGTGGGTCTCCTGAGTCAGAGCTCCAACCAAGCAGCAGTCTTAGCTTCTTTCTGTTCCTATCAAAAATGAGCTCTCCCCAAACACCTAGTGTAAGGCCAGACTTAAACTCAATTAAACAGTACATTAAACTAAGATTTTTTTTTTGATCATTCATGTGGAAAGGCATTTCAAATTATTATACTCTTCTTGACCTTTGTTTGGTTGTTTTCTCACTTAAGTAGCCCAGGCTGTCCTTGAATATCTGACTCCTGCCTCCCTTCTTCTTGACTTTTTTTATCATTTTATTATTTTATGTATATGAATATATTGAGTGCATGGTTGTTTTGTTTTTGTTTCTGAGGGGTTTTGTTGTTGTTGTTGTTGTTGTTATTGTAAGTCATGGTCTCCCTGTAGCCCCAGCTGGCCTGGAACTCACTATGTAGATCAGGCTGGCCTTGAACTCACAGAGATCCAGCTGCCTCTGCCTCCCCAGTGTTAGGATTACAGACACCCACCACCACAGTCCATACTGTACTGGAGGTTGAACCCAGGCACATACTAGGCAAGTACCTTATCAACTAAACCATACCCTAACCATTATTTATTTTTCAGACAGGTCTGACACTAGCCTCAAACTCCCCATCTCCCTGTCTCTACTTCTGAGTGCTTAGTTACAGCCATGGGCCACAACACTAGGGTAACTTAACCTTTTTTATTTTCGGACACCTCAGAATGCTGTAGCACTTGGAAGTGAAGGCAGGAGGACCAGGGGCTCAAGGCCGTCCTTAGCTACAGAGAGCTCGAGGCCAGTGTGCTCTGAGACTGTCTCAAGCCAAAATAAACAAAGAATCCTGTAAAACAATAACACCCTCAGGAACAACCCGTATTATACTATGTTGCCCTTATATTTCTGGCCTTCATCTATAGCACTCATGCATGATGTATTAGAGTGCTGACTCTGAGTCCACCCTTGTATTATGCCTAATTCAAGCTATCACTTCTTGCTACTGTAGATGTGCTTATCTCTAGTAGCCAGACTGCTGTTATAGCTCTAATCCTCAATGGGCTGCAATATAATGCCCATAGACTATATAGCCATCATTAGTGCTGTTCACTAAATCCTTTGTGTCTTAGACAGGTGCTAAGTCTGCAGTGCCCTACTCTGCTTTCAAGTTAGGTAAGGTCCTATGCCATGCTCTGACCGTAAGTGTAAATAACTCGTGCCACAGTAGGGCAGAAACTTCAAAAGCTAGTACCAACTGACCACCCACTTAGTTACCATCTCCCTGGGTCCCTGAGTGTGAGGAGCAGATCTCTCAGTGCACATATGCTGAACCTTCACAGAACAGGAAGTCAGCTCTGGTTCCATTAAACCACCAAAGTCTGAGATGTTTTTTCTACTGTAGCTTTCTCCAAAGTATTCAGACCAATAAATACTCCAGATCTTAGTAATACATTCTCTCATCTAGCAAACTATTTGCATGTTTTATGACAAATTTTGTTTGCACAAATAATTTTCTTTACAAGCATCCTGTTTCAAAGCTATTTTTCTTTTTCTGTTTTGGAGGGTGGGGGTTGCAGGGACATAGGGTTCATGTAGCTCAGGCCTGTCTCAAACTCTGTATGTACTTGAGGATTATCTTGAACTTTTTTTTTTAACTTCTAGGTTGGGGGGGTTGGGATTTTTGTTTGTTTCTGTCTTTTTGGCCTTTTGAGACAGGTCTCCCTGTAGCTCCAGCTGGCCTAGAGCTCAATATGTAGACAAGACTGGCCTCTTTTTAAACTTCTGTATCTTTCTCTTTTGTTTGCACACCACAGAGCGCATGTGGAGGTCTCCTTCCAACATGTGTTCCAGGGATCAAACTCAAATCACCAGGCTTGGCAGCAAGCGCCTGCACCGATCGACCCATCTCACTGGCCCTACCTTGAACTTCTAACCCTGCTGCTTCTACCTCTTAAGTGCTGAGATTACAGGAATGCAATTGCACATCCTGTTCAAATAGTGCTGGGGATTGAACCCAGGGCCTCGTGCATACTAAACAAGGGTTCTATCAATTGAATGTTATGTAGAAATTTCCCTCTGTGATCAAACCTTCCATCTTGGAAGGAAGCTACTTAAGACACAGGTCATTCTAAATGGAAGTAAAACACACTCCGTACTATAAGGAAGCTCATTAAGCTCAGAAAGTAAACTCAAAACTGATCAGATTTGGGGGGAGGTCTTCCCCAAACATAGATTTAGGGGGAGGTCTTCCCCAAGCATATACGGGTAGTAAGGACAGCTGAGAGACATTCAGATAAGCTGAGTTGCCTTCAGAAAAGGCTCAGACCAACTGTGCTTCCAGGAAGGGTCACCTGCTCCGACTGCAGGAGCTGCCTGCAGGTTGTGCAGTGAGCTTCAGGTTTCTAGCTTTCAATAGCCATCATCTAGGCCAGTGTGGGCTTTGGTGATACAGCTGTCTTTAAAGCATTTCTGCTCCTGTGAATGATCTCAATAAATCACTCATTGGTTCACCAGGCTGACCTGTGATGGTATCCTTACTGTGGTCTTAGTTCCCGGTCTGAGCGAGTACCTTTGCTTGCATCTCCTCAGGTATAGCGTCACACAAGATCTAGCCAAACCCCCAACCCTCTCCCCTTTAGTTAGGAGAGTTTAGAGTGTGCTGCAATGTGACTACAATGGATAGTAGCAATGGAGAGTAACCACAGTCCTGGCTGCATCAAAAACTGGTTTCCATATAAAATACATATGCCAAGAACCTACTATGGAAAAACACTGCCAACAGCAGAGAAGACAGTGCATGTCTTGAAAAAGTATCATCCTATGTAGCGAACCGAAGAGAGATTAAGGCAATTACAAAGGCAAATTATAGCATTATAATATGTAACCGGGTGACCACAATCTCTAATCCCAGCACTGGGGAGGTAAAGGCAGGAAGTCAGGAGTTCAAGGTCATCCTCAATTACATAGTCGATCTGGGTTATGAGACCTTGTCTAAATAAAAATATAAACAAACAGGCAATATGGGTAGAGCTCTGTGAGCTCAAGGCTAGCCTGGTCTATATGGAAATTCCAGGCTAGCTGGGACCACAGGGAGACCCTGTCTCAAAAAAAAAAAAAAAAGTTATGTGTTATATAAGATCATGCCTTAAAAAAACAAAATGGGCTGGAGAGACAGCTCATCAGTTAGGAGCACTGGCTGCTCTTGCAGAGGATCCAGGTTTGGTTCCGAGCACACTCATGCCGGTTCACAATCATCTGTAACTCCAGTTCCATGGAGTCCAATACCCACTTCTAGCCTGTGCAACTCTTCAGGCAGTGGTACATGTACATACATGCAGGAAAAACAAACACATAAAACATTTTTTAACTTACACAAACACAAACACACACACACACACACACACACACACACACACGCACACACACACACGAAAACCAATATAAAACAAAAACAAAAGGTAGACCCCAGCACTACAGTGCAGTTTAAGAGGGACAGCTCATCTAGACTGGGGGGTGGGGGGGAACATACAGGAAGGTTTAACAGAAGTTCCACACCAAGTTGCCATAAAACAAGGGAAAGTGGCAATGATTAGAGACTTAAGGGGGTCATATAAGGCAGCAGAAGCCAACATATGCAAACACATGGAGTTCGAATGGAAAAACACACAAGAGCAGGTAGTTCTATTGACGAAAATGCAGTATTATCAAGGGATATGGCCAACCCGCCCCACCGGTGCCAAGCTGCTCTGGGCCTAACTAAACAGTGAGAAGAGCCACACGCTTGGGCATAGTGACAGAACACATGACATGACAAGACAGGGAAACGTGCTGGGGGCCTTCCCAAGCAATTCCCAGGATTATCAGACCCCAAATTTGACGGTGAGAACTAAAAGAAACCAAGGCTGGAGCAGCATGGGAGCAGGATCAAAACCTGTCACCAAATCACACAGGGTGATAAAAGAGGAAGGCAAGAAGCAACTTGAGGTACAGCTCTGTGGTGGCTGTGGTGCATTATAAAAGTAACAGTAACCAAGGACATGCTACTGTGTTCTTTGCTGACAGGGGAAGGGGGCTTCTGTGTGATGTCATCCACTTGCCTTTTGTTTTTGAGACAGGGTCTCAGGCTAGCCTTAAGCTCACTAGGCAGCAAGGGATGATCCACCTGACCCCACCTCCCAAGTGCTAGGATTATTACAGTGTGTCACACAACCAGGTTTTATACAGTGCTGGGGATCAAATCCAGGTTTTCTTGTGTGGTAGAGGAACACTCTGGAAACTGAGCTATACCACCAGCTGCCAACCTGCCTTCTGCACAACCTCACCACCCTTTCTTTTTCCAGTAAGAACCACCCTGCACTTCAAGCCCTCCTCTGCCACGTTTACGATCCTCACTTTGCACCTGCTCTCTTCTCCAGTCCATCTTCCCAAGCTTCGTGTCCAAACTCAAAACTCATTACCTGTGAAGCCTTCCTTAAACACATTCCCTGCTCCTCTTCCAGGTTTCTCACACCACCTACTGTCTTGGAATTCTAGAGGCTTCATGGTAAGTTAGGGTTTGTGTGTGCTTCATTCCCACAACTATACTACGTACCAGTTTAACACCTTAGTTGAATTCCCCTCAACTCAATGCCTTGCACAAGCCATATATTCAACAGACACTTGACTGAAAGCACAAACCTCCAAAAACTTGCATGTGTGTTTCCACCTTAACAGCTCACTTCTATGAAACCACAGACATTTAGAAGAAACCGATCACTTAATACTTCACTTAGGACATTACTTGAAACTACCATTTGACCATAAAGTTTTTCTCGTTTTTTTTTGTTTTTGTTTTTGTTTTTGGTATTTTTGAGACAGGGTCTCCCTGTAGCCCCAGCTGTGCTGGAGCTCGCTCTGAAGACCAGGTTGGCCTTGAACTCACGGAGATCCGCCTGCCTCCCGAGTGCTGGGATTAAAGACATGCACCACCATGCCCGGCAGTTTTTCTCCCACTCCCCACCCCTGCTGCCCCCTCCCCTCCTTTGAGACAGGGTCTTGCTAAGAAGCTTTTGTCGACCAGGTACTCTAGGTAGCCCATGCTAGCCTCTGAGGCAACCTCTTCCTTCAGGCTCTGGAGTTCTGGGATGACACAGTACATCTAGCTTTTAAGTCCTCTCTTTACTTGAAGGTCCACCAAATACTGAAATTGACATGACGTCTATTTATTATATTACTTCGGTAACCTAATTAGTGGGTTTTCTACCTTCATATTCAACTACCTATACTACCCATAGTTCAAATAACTTCGCAGAAATGTACCAAGTGCTCTTTGCTTTCTGGGATAACAGCTGCCTTCCTTAAACTGGTCACTCCCTCGGTTAATTACAATTACTCAGTTTTACCGTTTTCACTCCCTCTTCGTATGTGAGAGAAACAAACAAAAATGAGGTTTATTGAGGAATCATAAAAATGGGGACTGTTGTAAAAAGGAGTCCAAACACATCCACGGGACATTGTCCTAATCAAACCTGCCCTTCTCGCTAAGATTTTTCTCTTGCAATCAAGATCACGGAGAAGACAATGGGAAACGAGCCAGAAGGGAGCGAGAAGGCGTGCTCCGAAGAGTAATTTGACCGTGTCCGTCTAAGGATCTGACCCCCGGGGGCAGAAATGACAACCGCCTCCCTGCTACCGCTCGGGGCTTTCTCTGGACTTTTCCGAGCTCTTCCCACAGCGCCGCCCGAACACCGCGTCCCTCCTCTGCACCGGGGGTCGCATGCTCGGAGCGTGCACGCAGGTGACCGCGGAACGCAGCGCCTGCCCGTTCGGCCCTCCCGAGGCCCGGCGGGTCCCACCCGCCCGGGCTGCGGCCCCAGCGTGAGGCGCGGGCTCGGCCGGATCGCGGCCGGGGGAGGGGCGGCGGCGACCGTTAGCTGCGGCCGCGGTGGCGCGGGGCAGGCCCTTACCGCGGCGGACAGCAGGGGCAGGCGGCGCCCGGGCCCACGCGCGGCGGGGAGGCGGAGGCGGCGGCGCAGGCGGCGGCAGCAGCCGCAGGGGTCCCCGGCGGGCGCCCACGACGCGGTGGGCTGCATGGGCGCCGCCATAGTGGGGACGCAGCGGCGGGCGGAGCGCTCGACCCCGAGCCGGGGCGGCGGGACCACCAATCCCGCTCTCCGCCTCGGCGGCCTCGCCGGGGGTCGGGCATCCGCGGCCAATGGGCACTCGGGAGCCGGGCGGGGCGCCGGGCGGACCAATGCGGGGCTGCGCCGCGGGGGGCGGGGCGGGCCCGAGCCAGGGCGGCCCAATGGCAGAGGGAGACCGGAGCTGGCGGCCCGCCCATCGCGCCCCGGGCTGGGGGCAGCGTGGGCGTCCGGTCGGCCCTGCAGGGGGCAAAAAGCGGGACCGGCCGCCCTGAGTGTGCAGCACACGTGAGCCTGCTCCTCTGGGTAGCAAGGTGCGCGAGGTCACGGTCACTCCGCCTCCACACTGCGCGGTGGCCCGAGGTCCAAGCGGCTATGTTAGCAACTTTCTGGCCTCGCAGAAACAGACGTCTCGGCGGGCTCGCCCAGCACCCCACACGCCTACCAGCCCAAGAGGTCTCGCCCTCATCCCGCGCTGTTGTAGTTGTAGCCCACCTAAAGCAGAATTTACGCCTCAAGGAAGGGTAGGGCCTTTAGCCTGTCACACTTGACTGCCAACCTTCCATAGGAAGGCACTGTTTAGGCCGCGAAAAATGTCCAGCAGAACCAAACCACAGGCCAGTTTTGTGAGATGTGGGAAAGTACAATCACCTCAAGCTAAAGTCCCTTCATGGTTATTACATTGGCCAAATTTTTTTATATTTATTTTTATGTGTCCATTGCCTACATGTGTACAAGTGCACCCGCCTCGAGCAATGCTGGCAGAGGCCAGAAGAGGGCGTTGGATCCCCTGGAAATGGAGTTAGCGGCGCTTGTTATCCACCTTGTGAGTGCTGGGAATCGAACCCTGGTCTTCTGCAAGAGCAGTCAGTGCTCTTAACTGCTGAGCCATCTATCTCTTCAGCCCCCAGGCCAAAACATTTTAATGTGCTGGGTTTTTTTTCCAAACGGTTGACTTTCCCAGGCCTGCTGGTACTGACCTGTAATCTCAACTATTCTACAGGCTGAAGCAGGACAGGTACAAGGCCAGCCTGATCAACTGAGTGGACCCCTATCACCGGGAGGGGGGAGGGGGGAAGGGGGAGGAGGGAGGGGAGAGGGAGCTGTGGGTGGACGAAGCTAGCCTGCACATTAGAGGACTCAGGCTCAACCGCCAGCTTCCTAATCCACATCAGCAGGTAGCTTTGCAGCAAAGCTTTGAGACCAGAGTAGTGCAGAGGTAGGGCACGTGGACCCCTGTGGAGAAGTGGTTTTCCTCCCCTCTAAAACATGTGTGCTTCTAGAACCCCCACCCACCTTTCCAGGAAAGCTGGCTCCCCCAGCCACATCCCAATCCTTGGTTAAGGGCAAGGTCAACTTCCTTTCCTTGGCTCTCAGAGGGAGTTGGCTTTGAAAACCACCTTGGAAACTCTGCTCCTCTCTTCCTCCACAGCCAGTACCAAGTAGCAGCCACTTCCCAAAACCAGGGACAAAGGCCTTTAGTAGCTTCTGCACCAGGACCCAGCCTGCCACAAGAAGGACACAGCTGTCTAGGGCCAGCTGCAGCAGCTCTGCTGTGAAAAGCCCGGCATGTACTCAACCTAGCAGGCTCCCCTGGCTCGCCCACCTATTCTTGTCCACTTGGACCTCAGCCACCCACTGAGCTGAGAACAGGGTCTTCCTCCAGGCAAGCATCTTAACACATCAAGGCAGCTCAGAGGGCAGCTTGTACACTCCACGGGGAAAAGTCTCCTGCTCTTCAGACACCCAAAACCATCCTGGTTTCACATGTATGGGATACAGATGCTGGCACTAACTTGGCCCAAGATAGTGAAGACATCAAATGGGGTTCAAATATGCTATCAAATTCCATTGAGAAGATTCCATAGCCTGGTCCTTCCTGTTGCCCTCCTCGTGTTCATCTCCATGGCAAGAGAAGCAAAAAAGAGGCACTTGATAGTACAAGACCCTGGATACTCAGGGCCACCGCAGCACTACTACAGAGCCAGACAAGGAAGGGACGCACGTCTTTGGACTAGCTTCCCAGATCCTGGTCCGCAGCCTATGGACACATCCCCAGCCTGACCCTGGGCCACATGGGCTCCATGGGGCAGACCACAGTCAATCCTCTGCTCAACACAGTTTATTGCTAAAGACAAGGTAATGCACCAGTTTTCAAAATAATTTGGTTTATAGCGTTCATACGTAACAAAAAAGGGGGAAGTATTATAAATCTGATTCCTGTATACAGAGAGTAAGGTATGAAGCCCTCCAATACTGGGCCCAGGCAAACAAATTCAAGAGGAGCAAAAACCTGTTTAACCCCCTCAGCATTGCCCTCTAGTCCCACCCCCACCCCTAATAGGCCCTCCCACCCCTGGCCAAGGGTATTGTCTATACCTGCCCCTGGCCTCTCATGGCCCCAGTTCATCTACTCCCATAGCCCCTTGAATGAATAACTGCAGTTTTCTCTTGGGAAAAAAAAAAAAAAAAGAGAAGAATCATCCACCAGGCTCTGCCTGTTTCCATCATTAAAATTATCCCTTCAAGGTTGTCCCCACCCACACCCTCTAATACTGCGCCACAGGGGCTCTATGCCTAGAGTTGTGGGCACACACTCTGTGACCTCTGAGCTCTCTTCAAGGGAGGACAAAGGTGGCAACTGGCTCCTTAGCATCTCAATACTGCAGTTCTGCCAGTACTCTCTTGAAATCCATCCAGGCCAAGACAGATGGCACACCCACCTCTAGCCACCCTCCAAGGCCCTTAACTCAGCTCAGCTGAGGGCAGAATTTCACATTTTGTTTGCCCTGCAGAGGCAAGGAAGAAAGTGAAGGCCAGGGGCTGGCAGAAGCTGGTCTAGACCAAGCATCGCGTAGGGACACTTGTGTGCAGGCGTGCACCACTCACTTGCGTTCTCTCTCTCTCTCTCTCTCTCTCTCTCTCACACACACACACACACACACACACACACACACACACACATAAATACAAAAGGGACTCAGATCAAGCACCAGCACATCTGCCTGGCTGGTGGTTGGTAGGAAACTATGTCCTAGGCCAGGATCAGAGCAACCAGCCCAGCAGGCACAACTGACCCCTGTTTGGACTGAAGGCCAATGCAGTCACAGCATTCCAGTGTCAGCCCCTCAGCTGGAGGTCAGTGGGTGCCACCAAGTGTCCCCAGACAACTTGTCTTTTGACTATGGCCGAATCCGATAAGGGTGGGGTGAGGTGGTGATGGGGTCAGGCGTTTCATTCCTTTTCTTTGTACATCTTCACTTTTACAGACGTTTGAGTTCCAAGTGTCTGCTGTGCTGTGGAACCCTAGAGAGCTCTTGCCTTGATGGCTAGGAACCTCTTAGACCTGGAAGCATCTACTCCATAATGGCCCGGTACAGTGCGGGCTCAATGTAATCTTCCCGGTATCTTGAGTTGATGACCCGTTGTCGCTTCTTTTCTTGCTTAACTTCCTTCTCCGTGAAAATCTCATTGAAGCGCATGTCTGAAGCTACTGACTAGAGAAGAAGAGACAAGCCGAACTGTCACTTTGTAACCAGATGGACCAACAAAATCCAAAGAAACAAACTCCTGCTACATACCCTCTCCCTCCCAGAAAGGACCAAGGATACACAGAAAACACATGCTCACCAATCGAGACTTGACTCTCTTGGGAAGCTCCTCATCCAGCGTGTACACATCGTCTCTCTTAACAACAAGCTGTGAGCCATCCTCAAACTCCACCTGGCAAGAGAACAAAGGCCCTTTGGCTAAGGTACCAGACTCTCATTGGCACTCCATGCACAGTGGCAATTTCCTGCAGCCACAGTAATGCACAACAGAAGGACAAAGACTACCATTTCAAAAGCCATAAGGGCAGAGTGGACGTAAGGCAGCCCTCTAGCTCTGTGATGACTGTTACTGACCCCTAGTTCTCCCAAGAGCAAAGGCAAGCCTCTTGTCCAAGAAGAAACACTGAATTAGTAAAGTATCGTCACCACCGTCAGCTCCCATACAAGAACCTCTGACTACCTGGTACATCTGGATGGGATGGGAGGCCACAAACTTAGCCCCATAGACTTGACCATCTGTCCATCTCACTTGAACCACTTCCCCTTCGGCAGGAGGCCCCACTTGCAGACAGTCCTGACTCTGAGGAAAGAGAAGAGGAAAGTGACCATAACGCTTAACAACAGCTAGGGGAACCTGCCCAAGCCCTCTTCAGGCAAGGTGGCTTGCTCTGGGCTTAAAAATGCTTGCTAAGAAAAAAGCTGACCCCACTTTGCCTCCCTCCCCCCAAAGAAATGCTAGAACTATAAATATGTTTTAAGAAATGTGTTCCTGGGCTGGAGAGATGGCCTAGCGGTTAAGAGCGCTGACTGCTCTTGCAGAGGATCCAGATTCAATCCCCAGCACCCTCATGGCGGCTGAGAACCGTCTTTAACTCCAGTTCCAGGGGAATCCGACACCCTCTTCTGACCTCCGCGGCATTGCACGATGCGGGTGCACAGACCTGCATGCAGACAGTATATTCATACACATAAAGAATAAATAAAATTTAAAAAAAAATTTTTTTAAAGAAATGTGTGCCTGCCAGGTGTGATGGTGCACGCCTTTGATCCCAGTACTCGGGAGGCAGAGGCAGGTGGATCTCTGTAAGTTCAAGGCCAACTGGGGCTATAGGGAGACCCTGTCTCAAAAAGACAAAAAAGAAATGTGTTCCTGAAATACAAGCCAAGAAATGAAAAAATCATCTAGCTAAGTGGTCGGGCACACCTAGGAGACTACAATAAGAGGACCCCAGTTCAAGGCCAGTGGGCTTCAGCTCTGTAATAGGACCTGTTGCAAAACACACAAAGCCAGGGCTGGTGATGTGGCTGAGTGCTTTTGCCTAGGGTCTGAGCCCCAGAATCACAGAAAACAAGAACAAAACCAAAACAGGCCATTAGGTTTGTTTTGTTTTGTTTTTGTCTTTTTGAGACAGGGTCTCCCCTGTGGCCCCAGCTGGCCTAGAACTCACTATGTAGAATGCGTTGGCCTTGAACTCACAGAGATTCACCTGCCTCTCCCTTCCAGGTGTTGGGATTAAAGGCCTATGCCACCATGCCCTGCTTAGAATATGCTTTTAACAATAAAGTTGCTAATCCAGTGTAAACATGGGAAGACCCAGTTTTGTGAAGAAATGGCTTCAGTCCTTTACCGCACGGTGCTTAGAGTAGCACAGGAGAGGCAGGGCAAAGGCAGAGGAAACCTGAACTGTTTTGAACTCTGAGCCAGGAAACCCAGGAGTCGGTCCAGGTAGGGCCTCCAGTGTCTCGGATGTTGATAAGATGCACCCTCTTCAGGTAGTCTCTTTATATCCCCAAAGCCACAACTGAAGAGCCCAGAGTAGTCTACCTCCCCAGAAGGCATGACAGGAAAGAGAGTGGAACACTTTTTTTTTTTTTTTCTTTGGTCCTTTTCCAGGAAAACATTGACTCCATGAATTTTAGGAGAAGCAGAGTAACCTAGCAGAACAAATTTTTCCTTGAAAGAAATGAGTAGGGCTGGAGAGATGCCTAGCAGTTAAGAGCGCCGACACCGCTCTTGCAGAGGACCCTGGGTCGATCCCCAGCACCCACATGGCGGCTGAGAAACCGTCTCGAAACTCCAACTCCAGGAGAACTCCAGCTCCAGGGGAATCCGACGCCCACTTCTGACCTCGCGCATTGCACGACACGGGTGCACAGACTTGCATGCAGACAATACATTCGTACACATACAGAAATAAATTTAAAAAAAAAAATTAATTAAAAAAAAAAAATTTAAAAAAAAAAAAAAAAAAGAAAGAAATGAGTAAATAAAAGCCCTGAATGAATGTTTCTTTCTTTCTGTTTGAGAACTGACAGGAGGCAGTAAAACTCAAGTCAGTCCTCAGCCATCTCTAGATGTATCAGCCCCAAACCACCTCAGATGCTACTTGCAGACATTACCACTATGTCCTCGGGATAAAGGTTGTCACTGAAGGAGCCGTCATCAAAGTTGACTTCATAGAAGGTCTCAGTGGTGAGCTTGACCACCTCACACTGGTAAAAGCGCCCATTCTTATGCTTGCTAATGACCTTCTGACCTGCAGTGATGCTCTGCAAGGCCCCCTTGGCACGCTAGAAGAAACATGCTTGGGTTATTCCTGCATTAAGTTCACAGGCAAATGGGGACCAAGATCAATCAGGGGACCAAATAAGCACAAAAATGGAAATGTAAAAATAAGAGACAAAATGGGGGCTGCAACAGGCTCTTCCAGATGTGAATATCCCAGCCAGGGCCACGGGTCCCTCCATTAATTTGACTCACCTGAGTTCCTAGCAAAACCGGCTCTTAAATACTGTTTTTCTTCCTACCCAGACACTGCTCTAGACATGCAGGCCCTCCTTACTATTCTCAGAACCCATATGCTACATGTACTCCTATCTCAGGGACTCTGCATTGTGAAGGCCTCTATCCAGGACAGTATTCTCACCATTCTGTCACACCACAATGTCAACTCTCCAACCCACGCCTGACCAGCCACTCTTCCAGGTCCCTCACCCTACTCTGTTTCTGTCCACTGTACTTCTCATGCTGACATACAGTGTATTTACTAGTCTCCTATGTATCTTTCAACAAACATACACATGTGTGCACGCATGCGTGCATGTGTACAGACACACATACACACGCACACTACATGAAGCTTGGGACTTTTTTGCTTTGTACACTGGTAAAGTCCTAGCTGTGCCACCATGTGGAGACGCTTAACAGACATGGCTGCCCCCTCAGACTTTTACTCCTCCACGGCTGCAGCATTACGCTCAACTTTGTTCCATCTTCCTAAAGTCCCACCATACCACTGAACACTTCCCATACTCAGTAAAACACCTTCATGAAAAAGGTGTGGGGCCACACACCTATAATCTGGGCACTCACAAGACTGAGGCAGGAGGATCACCACAGGGATGAAGCCAGACTTGCTACACAGCTAGCTCAAGGCAAGAAGGGGATATGGAGTAAAACCTACTCTCAAAAACACCATCTAGGGGGCTGGAGAGATGGCCTAGCGGTTAAAAGCGCCGACCGCTCTTGCAGAGGACCGGGGTTCGATCCCCAGCACCCACATGGTGGCCGAGAACCGTCTGAAACTCCAATTCCAGGAGAACTCCAGTTCCAGGGGAATCTGACACCCTCTTCTGACCTCCGCGGCACTGCACGTCACGGGTGCACAAACTTGCATGCAGACAACACATTCATACACATACGGAAATAAATAAAATTTAAAAAAAAACACCATCTACCCCACCAAAAGGAAGGTCAAGTGAGGATTTTACTGTGACCCCCAAATGGCAGAACAAAAAGAAAACCCCTTCCAGACTGATTCTGTCCCAAGGTCTTTCTTTGATCACCACAACACACTGTTTTGTTTTGTTTTGTTTTGTTTAATTTTATTTATTTTTGTATGTGTATGAATGTACTGTCTGCATGCAGGTCTGTGCACCCATGTCGTGCAATGCCAGAAGAGGGTGTCGGATTCCCCTGGAACTGGAGTTCTCCCGGAATTGGAGTTATAGACGGTTCTTAGCCGCCATGTGGTGCCGGGGATCAAACCCGGGTCCTCTGCAAGAGCAGTTGGCGCTCTTAACCACTAGGCCATCTCTCCAGCCCAGCACACTGTTAAAAGCCTGTCTCCCCAGTTACTCTCTGGCTTCTAAGCTGACATCACTTGGGACTCCCCAGTTTGAGGTATTAAGTAACTTCAGGAGCCATATGTAGCCCTCCTCACCCCTCATCTGGCTGCTCTCCACTACTCCTCATCCCAGGAATTCCCAGTTTCCAATGGGAACTATGTGGATGTACCCTACCAAAAGCTGGTAACAGTTAAATCTTCACCCACACATCATCCAAATACCTACTGGTTGCCAGCTCAATATTCCACAGACCTCAAATTCTAGTTTTCCTTCCTTGATAAAACAGCCTTGCTCTTCCTTAATTACTAACTGAAGGAAACTCACTTTATTAACATTCTTCCCATCCTTCAAAGGAGAACCCCAAGCCCACCTATATTCCCTCTCCCTTTCCCCCTCCTTTCCTGCTCTCCATCTCTTTCCCACAGCAGTCAACAAGCCTTGTCAATTCTACCTGTTATGTGTAGGTTCTCAGGGCAAGACAGATCCTCAAAGGTCTACTTCTGTGTTTCCATTTCAGACTAGGATAACCTTCCTTGTACCCTCTGAATCCTCTCCGCACAACCACTAGACACTTTAAGAATCAAGGGGATAACAGCAACAAAAAGATTCAAGGGGCTGGAGAGATGGCTCAGGGTTAAGAGCACTTTGTGCTCTTCCACAGGACTCAGGTTCAGTTCCCAAGACCCACATGGTGACTTCCAACTGTCCATAACTCCAGATCAATGAAATCCGACCCCATCTTCTGGCCTCTATGGGCACTGCACACATGTAGTACATTTACATACACACATTCAAGTAAAACACACACATAAAAATAATTCGTAAAATACATATTTTCTTCTTCTTTTTTTTTTTTTGTCTTGAGACAGGGTTTCCCTGTAGCTCCTGCTGGACTGGAACTCACTATGTAGACCAGGCTGGCCTTGAACTCAAGAGATCCACGTGCCTTTGCCTCCTGATTAAAGGCGTGTCCTGCTATGTCCAGCTAATTAATTAATTAACTTTTTAAAATATTATTTTTTGTTTTATGTGTATGAGTGTGTTGACTGCATGTATGTAAGTGCACTCATGTCATGCAATGCCCATGGAGGTCAGAAGAGGGCATCATATCCCCTGGAACTGGAGCTACAGAGGGTTGTTAGCAATGGTTGTTCCACGTGGCTAACAACCACGGGAGTGCTGGGAACTGGAACCAGGTCCTCTGCAGGAGCAGCCAGTGCCCTTAACCACTGAGCATTGCTCTAGCCCCCAAAATATTTTTTTTAACTGTAATTTAATTTAGCTAGATGGCTCGGCAAGTAAGCATCTGTCACACAAACCTGAAGACCTGAGTTGCAATCCTTAGTACCACATCATCAGTAATCCTAGCACTCCTATGGTGAGGTGGGAGGCAGAGAGGAGAGTCACCTGCAAGCTCTCCAGCCAGCCAGCCCGGAATACACGGGGCAGCAGAAGAGCAGACCCTGCCTCGACAGGTGGAACCAGAGAACTGACACCCTTCAGTTTTCCTCTGACTTCCACAAGTACACCAAGGAGCAGGCATACACACACACACACACACACACACACACACATCAAAACAGCGAATGTCCAGAAGTTCTCCTCATCCAAATGAAGAGAAGCGAACTGCTAAGTGTGGCAGTGAAGGGCTCTCATCCTCCAGTACTGCTCGTTTCCTACGGGTACCTGCCAAGTGCCCAACACCAGTCCGGAACCAGTCCGGAACCAGTCCGGAACCAGTCCGGAACCAGTCCGGCACAGGATCCTTGCAGGGCTCGTTCCTGTCTCTGATACACTCACAGTCCTGCTCACTCTTCAGCACCCACCCAGGCCCTTCCGCGACTCCACATATCCTTCCCCACGCTGACCACTCAGAGAACTGTAGGCTCTTCCTCCTACATGGCAGACAAGGTCCACCTATCAGGTCATCAGCTCTCAACACTCCCAGAGCTGCTTCCATGTCCTTGGCACCAGGTAAGAAAAAAAAGATGCTCAGAGGAACAGCAATAGGACTGGGGTTTAAGGTGGAGACGCGAGGAAACAGTTTGGCACTGCCTGACTATGATGGGTGGAGACGGGGGCCTTTTCTCGATTGCTTACCCATTAGCACTTTGCATCAGGCAGAATACTTGAGAAGATGTCGATGACATAATAAATGGACAGCACACAAAGAAAACGATCCCAAAACCTGTCAAGACGACTCTACAGGGGCAGCCTCTCACCTCCAAATTGGGAATCTTGTGCCGAAAGCAGGTGATGAAGACAACAAAAGGCCAGTCGTCGGGCTGCATCACCACCCCAGCGGCCTGGGCACAGCTCACGTGGAAGGCAGTGGGGCAGCGGCCGTGAGAGCACTGCACACAGCAGCCCGCATTTCTTTTCCTCCGCTTCTTACAGAAGACACACTTCTGCACACAGGGGAGACAGACATGACACCACTGGCCAGCCACCCAGCCTCTTCTGGTTCTCTCCCAAAGACACAGAACCATGTGATGGAGCCAACCTCCCCCATCGCCTGCTCGACACCTACATCCAATCATGAGTGTCCCCCAGGTGGATCAGCCAGAAGGTTAGAATCACAAACTAGGGGCTGGAAAGATGGCTCAGCAGTTAAGAGCACTAACTACTCTTGCAGAGGACTCGGGTTTGATTCCCAGCACCCACATGGTAGCTAAGAAGCGTCTTTAAGCTGGGTATGGTGGTGCACGCCTTTAATACTTGCACTCGGGAGGCAGAAGCAGGCGGATCTCTGAGTTCAAGGCCAGCCTTGTCTACAGAGTGAGTTCTAGGATAGTCTGTCTACAAAAGACAAAAAAAATAAATAAATAAAAAAGAATCACAAACTAATAAAAACAAGGGAGAAAGTAGCCACAAACCAAGCAGAAAGGCAGCCAACTCCTCCCAAACCCATCAGTGGGAGAACCACACAGATTCCACAAACCCTTCTCTTACCAGTTTGAAGCGGGGCAGAGGGATTTTGCTCAGATCCACAGGACTTCTTTCAGCAATGTTGACAAACCTTGCTTCCAGAATTGCTACAGCACATGAAACATGGACCCACCTGACAAAGGGAGAAGGTGCAGTCACCTTCGGGGCTGCAGAGCTGCAGGCTCACTGATAGTACTTCTTCCTTCACCCAAGAGGGTGTCATTTACTGCAATTCCCCAGGCTAGTGCAGGGTTGCATTTCTAACACCACCCCTCAATTTGTGGCAAAATAAGCAGAACCACAGTTGACAGAGTGTGATGGGGCTCAGGGGTATGAATAAACTAGAAAGCACTACCAGGATTTTTTCCATATGAAAGCACTTCTTGGGAAGCTGGCATGCACTACATTGTGAAATGGCTTATTTTTTGTTTTGTTTTGTTTTGTTTTGTCTTCTCAAGACAGGGTCTCCCTGTAGCCCCAGCTGTCCTGGAACTTGTTCTGTAGACCAGGCTGGCCTTGAACTCACAAAGATCCGCCTACCTCTGCCTCCCAAGTGCTGGGATTAAAGGCGTGCGCCTCCACGCCGGGTGAAATGGCTTATTACCAGGCCATGCTGAGGCTCCGCTGGTAGTGTGTGTCTAAGCATACATAAGACCCTAGGTTCAATCTCAGCTCCACACATACCCCAACTTTTTTAAAGTGAGGTCATATGAAAATTTCCACCAGTAGACATGGAAGTGGTCTGCAGTACTGGCAGGGATGCCATGTGGGAGTAGAAACAGGGTTTTTTGTAGGGTTGTTTTTTTTGGTTGGTTTTTTTTTTTGTGTGTGTGTGTGTGTGTGTATGTGTGTGTGTGTGTGTGTGTGTTTCGTTTGTTCTGTTTTGTTTCTGTGGCCCTGGAGGGCAGAACAGAGATTAAAAGGCAAAGGTGAAAGCCGGGCGTGGTGGCGCACCCCCGCACGCTTTTAATCCCGGCACTCGGAAGGCAGAGGCAGGCAGCTCTCTGTGAGTTCAAGACCAGCCTGGTCTACAGAGGGAGCTCCAGGCCAGCTTGGACTAAAGGGAGACCCCGTCTCAAAAAAAAAAAAAAAAAAAAAAAGGCAAAAGTGAGTGGCATTTCCAGTCCCTACCCTGCCCTGGGGGACACAATGACCACTGGGAGCGGCAGAGGTGCAGCAGAGCAGCGTTCCTCGGGAGTGGCTGTCAGGGATCCCAAGAGGTAGGAGGCTAGATTCCCACGGGGTTTTACATGGAAGCAAGCTACCCGCCGCTGGCCGCCATCAACTTGTGTGTACAGCTCCCTAGCCAGCAGTCCTTCCAAGCAAACCCTCAGAGACTGCATCCTCCTCCCAGCAAGTAAACACGAACCAGAGAAGACACAGCTCAGTGAAAATGAGAAGCCCAAAAACTTCTGTAAGATTTAACAGTGGGTGGCCTGGCTAGGTTCTCCTCAGTGTCCCACAGTCCTGTCCCTTTTGATGACATATGCCTTTTCTCCAAATAGAGGTCTGGGCCAGGGAGTTTGCTCTTAAAAAAACTGCTCACTATGGTGTATGCCTGTAGTCCCAGAATTTGGAAGGCTGAGGCAGGCTGAGGCTGGCTGAGGCAGGCTGAGGCAAGCTGAGGCAGGCTGAGGCTGGCTGAGGCTGGCTGAGGCAGGCTGAGGCAGGCTGAGGCAGGCTGAGGTAGGAGGATCACCAGTTAAGATACCAGCAGGGACTACATAGGAGGCTTTAAGCCAGCCAGGAAACACAATGAGATGGGAGGGAGGGAGGGAGGAAGGGCGGGCGGGCAACCACCAGCCCCAACTGTAACACAGTGTTCTCACTTCTAGGCCATGAAGTGCCTGTGTCCTATTCACAGGGTGATCAGCTCTCCTGTGCTGTTCCTTGGTTCCTCTCAAAGGAGGATGCTACTTATGTATCTGTCGCTGAAGGCTGCTCGTTTGTTTGAGACACGATCTCCCTGGAGCCCCATCTGGCTTGGAGCTCACTATATAGACCAGTCAGGCCTTGAACTCACAGAGATCCGCCTGCCTCTGCCTCCTGAATGCTGGGATCAAAGGGTATGTGCCATCACGCCTAGCTTAGGGCTGCTTGCTAAAGGGAATCTTAGAGATACTGCTGCAACTGCACATCATGTGCTGCCCATTCCTCATCACTCACTCAGATCCAGAGGCTCGCCCCCCCCACCCTAGTGCTGCTCTTCGCTGCCCCCCCACCCTAGTGCTGCTCCTCGCTGCTTCCCCCGCCCCCCCATTGCTACTGCTAGCTTTAGAGCAGGGCCTTAGCATCACCAACTGCTCAGAAAACTCACCTATCATCATTTGCTCTCTGCAGGGCCCCTCCACGCAATGAGCATAAACAGCAGTCCTGCCCAGAAAGCAGAAGGTGGTTACCAACAAGCCAATACCATCTGCCCTCCCTGAGACTTTCTGTGGACAGCTCTAAACTCCGCCAGGAAAGAAAAGCAGTGCAATGGCAGGTGGGTCATCAGACACCCTGTGGCCAGGATGCCCCTGTGGGAGACAGGCCACTCCAGGTCAAAGTACACCAGTATCTTAACATAACCGACTACTCATAACAAAAGTGAACAACAGTCACAAAAGCTGCCAAAACAGGCTGGAGGCAGTGCAGGCCTCTGCCATCCTGCTACCTGGGGACTCCTGCCTGGTTTCAGGGGCAAAGTCAAGAAAAGGTAGCATAGGGCTGGAGAGATGGCCTAGCAGTTAAGAGTGCCGACTGCTCTTGCAGAGGACCCGGGTTCGATCCCCAGCACCCACATGGCAGCTGAGAACCATCTGTAACTCCAATTCCAGGAGAACTCCAGTTCCAGGGGAATCCGAGACCCTCTTCTGACCTCCGCGGCATTGCACAACACGGGTGCACAAACCTACATGCAGACAGTACATTCATACNAACTCCAATTCCAGGAGAACTCCAGTTCCAGGGGAATCCGAGACCCTCTTCTGACCTCCGCGGCATTGCACAACACGGGTGCACAAACCTACATGCAGACAGTACATTCATACACATAATAAATAAATTAAATTTAAAAAAAAAGTAAAGGTAGCATAACGATCCATCTGAGCATGTGCTGAGACTCCAACCCCAGAACGTAAGTCTTTGTCTGTTTTTCAATGAGACTATTTTTTAATTTATGTTTTTTTAGTTTATGTGTCTGAGTATTCTGCCTGCAAAAATATAAGTGTACCACATGTGTGCAGTGCCCACAGAGGGCATCAGATTCCTTGGAACTGGAGTTACAGATAGTTGTTAGCTGCCATGTGGGTGCTGGGAACTGAACCTGGGTCCTCTGCAAGAGCAGCCAATGCTCTTAACTGCTGAGCCATCTCTGCAGCCCCTAGAGCTAAATTCTGAAAGGAGAGATGGATCATTCACAGGACTGCTACCAAGTCTTTCCCCGGTGGCACTAACCCAGCTTCCAGGTCCGTTCACTCTGACATCACTGAGTAGCAGGCCCTAAGCCAACTGCTGTGGATATACATTACGCCCAGCAGAAACGAGGGTAGCCCTGAAGCCATTTCAGTCTCCTGGGGAAGACGGGAAGATCCAGGGAGTACTCACCTCCTCCAGGGCGTTGGCTGAACACCGAGAACACATCCACTCTTCAGAAGCCTTTGCAGGGGGGACCCCATAGCAACCTAATAAGGACACCAAGAAGAGCAAATTAAACACGGGACTTGGAGTTACAATGGAGATTTACAATACTTTTCCATAGATAGCATCTCCCAAAGATACCCAATATTACACCAAAATCCCTGAATTCTGGATTAGAGTCACCAGGGCTCAACCACACAATCTGACGGAAAAGTCAGAAACTGGTGTAAATACCTAGGAAGTAGCCAGGACCAATCCCCTCAAGGAGCCCACAACCCAGAGGACCCCAGAGTTGAAACAAGGGTATGGATGCTGGAGTCACAAGGAAACTCATCCACCAGCCGCCAACTTCCCAAGAACACATTGGGAGGGTAGAAGGTGATAAGGATTTGCAGCGAGCAGGCCCGTGCTGCTGGGACAGGACAAGTGTAAGGTGAGAGGCACTCACTGGCATGGACCCGGACACTGCACTTCTTGCAAGACACCAGCATGCTGGTGCCATCCTCTTCCAGGTAAGGGGTAGAAAGGTTGATGTCCGTGCTGCAGCCAGTTGAAGTGAAGCACATTTCTGGAATTAATGGCTTGGTCCTCTGCGTCTGGGCAGCTGGTTCTGAAGAGTTCCCACAGTTCTGACTAAAGCTTCCAAACTCGACCTGAGGGAAAGGTGGAGGATGTGCAGGGCACGATGAGCACACGTGCCTGCACTCCTGGCTTTCCACCCCTCCGTCAGCAGAGAGCCACCCCTCCTGCTGGTAAGATGACGTGGCTACAGCTCCGGGTGCAGAGCCATTATCCCGGAGCTACTAATTGAAGTTACCTCTAATGACTCAAATTCAATTTCTCACAGCAACACCAAACAAAGGCCTCTGGGGGACAACTGAGAAAAGGGAGCGAAGTAAGAGGCAACTGGGATTTCAGTCTCCCCAAACCAAGTGATAATAAAATGCTCTGAGACAATAGCAGTGATACTGAGACAGCAGGCTCCCTAGGTGCTATAGGACATGACGGCCCCACTCAGAAACAGCACCCTGAGCACAAGCTCCTAATGGGCCAGCACTGACTGCCTCTGAGGGGCCATGCAGGTCACCTGAGCTACAGCACTATCACATGGCTGGAGCCGGCCGCTCCAGAAACAGCACTATATACATACCACCCTATGCAAAATATACTGACTACAGATATCCACTGGCTCTGCTCTGCTGCTGAATGGCACCAGCACCCTCAGCAGAGGGATCGTGCCAACCTCTAGACCTATGCCGTTCATGAAACTCTGGCCCCCGCTGCTCAAAGTAAGAGCGAAGCCAATCACCTCCCTCGTGGGCGATGGTACCTGCAGTCCTTTGGTTTTGCTTTCTAATGCAAAGAAGTAGTGAGGTTTTTTTTTGTTTTGTTTTGTTTTTTTAATTATTTTATTTTATTTACTTATGTGTATGAATGTACTGTTTGCGTGTAGGTCTGTGCACCCGTGTCGTGCAATGCCGCGGAGGTCAGAGGAGGGTCTCGGATTCCCCTGGAACTGGAGTTCTCCTGGAATTGGAGTTACAGACGGTTCTCAGCCGCCATGTGGGTGCTGGGATCGAACTCAGGTCCTCTGCAAGAGCAGTCGGCGCTCTTAACTGCTAGGCCATCTCTCCATCCCCGAAGTAGTGAGTTTTGATCCAGTATGTGAATCTAGGTTCATCCCTCTGCAGACACAAGCCTGGGGCCCTACAAACTCAAGGTAGCTGTGCTGCTTTAACCACCACTGGACTTCTTACCTACTGCTCAGCTGAGTCTGGGCTGGTCACACCTCACACCTGCTGCTGTGAATGCCTACCCAGCCTTCTAGAGCTTGACCCAAGGTGATCCATGATGGTGAGGTCAATGCCACCCACAGCAAAGGCAACAGCCAAGCCCAGCAACTACCAGACTTCACTCTGCCAGACTCTGCTTCCAGCCACCCAAGCGCTTCTCATCAAGCACTATGACGGGGACACACACACACACACACACACACACACACACACACACAGAAGGTCATGGCATGAGAGGACCTGGCTTTTCACCCAAATTTAGACTTCGAACGGAAAATAAACTCCAGTCCTGTACCCAAACTGTGCAGGACCACATACCAGTAGGCAGGACTATCCCTAAGCCAGGATAACAAGAAGTAGAGTCCTCTACCAAGAGGGAGGCCTTATTGAAGCACATGCCCGAGGGGCTCCACAAAGCATTCTCAAGGGAAAGCTCACATGGCTGGGCTATCTGCCTAGAGGATGCTCCCTATAGAACTGATGGGCAGAGATGCTAGAAGACAAGGACCCCTCAACATAAGCAGTGACAAGCCTTAATGAAACCCAACTTCTTCTGACTGTTGGTCCTGGATAAACAGAGGGGACCATGGAGCAAGCCTACCTGGTGGTAAGTCTGGAAGATCATACAGACAGCACAGTGAGGGGCCTGTTGGGCTATGGTCTCGTTGAATTCCTTTTCGGCCTCAAAGTTAGGTGGTCGGTTCTGCCAGAGCTGGCTCAGGGGCTTGGCCCAAGCCTCTGTCTCCTCAGACTCCTCCTCGGGGGTTAGTTGTTCAGAGGTCTCTAGAAGAAGAGAAAGAAGCGCGTCAGCACCAGCCCTGCATGGGAGGTCCGCCTGCGGAGCAGAGCCGCTCAGCCAGCTCCCAGTCCCAGGTTTGAGTCCTAAAAGTGATGAGAGCCAAGGCCAAACGTGATTGCCAACAGACTCCTTTAAAACAAACCTCGATGGTCTACAGAGCTCTTGCAGTCCTACCCCTTATCTGGTCAGACTGACTCATCGCCACTACTCTTCCTCATGCCCTGGGAGCTCAAACCACTGTTTCTTTTAATAGCTGCCACATTCAACTCTCTGCCTTCTCCAACAACAGGAAACTAAAGCACCCTCTTGGAAGAAACCATGTTATTTGCTGCCTGCAAAATGCCAGCCCATTAAGTCCTAATTCCATAGGGTTTTCCCTTTAGTTAAGCTGGGGGAAAAAAAGGAGGGGAAATAACAGGGAACTGGCAAAGCTTGAAAGATGTTACATCACGACCCATGGTCAGGACTTTCCAGCTTACTCCGGAAAAGTTTGGGGGATATTTGCCTATTTGAGCTTCTGGCTCTGCCTTAAAGAAGGGCGATTCCATGTATTTGGGACACATTCTCTTCCCAGCCATAAAACATTAATGTCACCTTTTAGACCTGGAGTTGGTGAACAGACAGCCTCTAGGCACAACACAACCTACTCAGAAACAGAAATTATTTTTACATTTCAAAGGATGGGGGTAAGGCAGAGACCAAGATCTCAGAGACCAACAAAGACTTAAGTCCCAAACCTTCACAAGACCTTGGGCTGCAGAGCTCCATCTCTCTTAGGTTCAGTGGCCTACAGGTCCCACAACTCAGGCACCCTTACCAAAACCCAGGAAAAGTTCCTCTCTGGATGCATCTTCCCACAGGAATAAGACTCACTGCAGAATGGAAAACAAAATTTTGCTCATGAACCAAGACAGAAGCGACAAAGGTAGACAGCCCACTAGCTCCTGGCACACACAAGGTCCAGGACCAGGGGAGACGCAAAAGCCAGGTGTGATGGTTCGTGCCTGCAGTGTGAGGGGGGTGTACTGTAACAGCCAGGTGTGATGGTTCGTGCCTGCAGTGGTGTGTGTGTGTGTGTGTGTGTACTGTAACAGCCAGGTGTGATGGTTTGTGCCTGCAGTGTATGTGTGTGTGTACTGTAACAGCCAGTTGTGATGGTTCGTGCCTGCAGTGGGGGGCGGTGTACTGTAACAGCCAGTTGTGATGGTTCGTGCCTGCAGTGTGTGTGTGTGTGTGTGTGTGTGTGTGTGTGCACTGTAACAGCCAGGTGTGATGGTTCGTGCCTGCAGTGGGGTGGGGGTGAGGGTGTCTACTGAGCCAGGTGTGATGGATGGTTCATGCCTGCAGTCACTGCTATTGCGGGGAGGGGGTGGGGGTGGGACCACAGCTGCCACATCCTCCCTTGTCAAGTACACAGTATCTGATGGGATTCCTGCCCTGGCACTGCTGCCCATGAGGCATGTCATGAGGGACTGCATGTGGTACTGTGGGGTACCTGAAGTCCACTCCAGTGATGTCATGAGGGACTGCATGTGGTACTGTGGGGTACCTGAAGTCCACTCCAGTGACACTGCTCCTTCCCAGACAAAAGGATTCCTTCCTGGGGAGCCCTAGGAATCTCTGCAAAAAAGCCCAGAGAAAGCTCTGGAGGGCACACCTACACTGGGTACCCATTTGTTCACTTCAGATAACTCTAGCTCAGTGCAGATAAATAATTTCCTACTCCACCTTCACAGTCATGTTTAATCTAAAGGGATGTGGCAGGTGCCACTGTGTACAGCTTCAGTGAAGATCACTGTAGTGTAAGGAGGTCAATGCAGACAAGTCAAATCAACCTCTAAGAGCCCCATTGTCTACGTCCAGACTGGAGAGAGTACCTTCCCCAAACATGAGGGACCAAGATAGGATGGAAGAGATAGAAACAGACAGGCTCACAGTCACAGCTACAAATTTAGCACACTGACATCTGTTCCATTTACAAAGCCAAAAGTGGCCAAAATCATTCCATTTGTGAATACCAAATGCCAAGGAGAAACATTCACTGTGTTAAGTGAAAATTGCAGGAGTCAAAAATTTAACAGTTTACATATGTAATGTTTCACAGAGCCTTATAGTTAAGACGTACATTTCACTAAAAGCTTGGAAAGCTAAACACAGTGTATAAGTTTCTAATTCCAGTGCCTGAGAGGCTGAGACAGGAGAATCATGAATTCAAGGCCAGTCTGCCAGACATAGCTGTGCTGGTCAGTTTTTATCAACTTGACAGAAACTATTTGCCTAGGAAGAGGGAACCTCAATTGAGGGATTACCTTCATCAGAACCGCCTGTGGCCATGTCTGTGAGACATTTTCTTAATTGCTAACTCATGTAGGAGGGCCCAGCCCACTGTGGGAGGTGCCATTCCTAGGCAGATGGGAGTGGGCCATATAAGAAAGTAGCTAAGGGCTAGAGAGATGGCCTAGTGGTTAAGAGTGCCGACTGCTCTTGCAGAGGACCGGGGTTCAATCCCCAGCACCCACATGGTGGCTAAGAACCATCTGAAACTCCAATTCCAAGAGAACTCCAGTTCCAGGGGAACCTGACACCCTCTTCTGATCTCCGTGGCATTGCACAACACCCGTGCACAAACCTGCATGCAGACAGTATATTCATACACATACAGAAATAAATTGTGCTGGATAGTTTTAGTGTCAACTTGACATACCTGGGTTGAGGGAGCCTCAATTGGGGAATTGGCTCCATTGGACTGGCCTGTGGCCACATCTGTGGAGTATTGTCTTGATGGTCGAGCAGTGTGGGAGGGCCCAGCCCACAATGAGTGGTGCCACCCTGGGCAGGTTGTTGTGTACATTGGCAGGCTGGGCATGGGCCAGAAGAGCAAGCCAGTGACCAGCATTCCTCCATGGCCTGTGCTTCAGCTCCTGCTTCCAGGTTCCTGCCCTGAGTTCTTGCCTTGGGCTCCCTAAGTGATGAACTGTGACCCAGGAGATGTAAGTTGAATAAACCCTTTCCTCCCCAAGTTGGTGTCGGTCAGAGTGTTTTGTCACAGCAATGGAAGACAAATTAGAACATAAATAAAATTAAAAAAAAAAAAAGAAAGTAGCTGAGCCGGCCAGAAGGAGCAAGCCGATAAGAAGCCTTCCTCCATGGTCTCTGCCTCAGCTTCCCTCGACCTGTACCTTGTAAGTCAAATAAACCCTTTCCTCCTTAAGTTGGTTTTGGGAAATATTTATCGCAGCAATAGAAAGCAAACTAGAACAGGAACCAGTTCCAGGAATGTGAGGTATGGCTGTGAAGGACCTGACCATGTTCTTTGGGGGGAGGACTGTGGAAGGAATTTTGGAGCTTTGGGCTGGATAAGCCCTTGAGTACTCGCAGCTTAATAGGCTGTTCTGTGGCAGCTTGGAAGATAATGTTGAGAGAAATGTAGGCAGTATAGGGCTAGCTTGTGAAGTCTCAGGGGGAAGTAAAGACTCTATTGAGACCATCTGTGTGATATATTTGAATTAAGAATCTGTTGCAGTGAGGCTGGAAAATGTCTCAGCAGTTAAGAGCACTGGCTGTGCTTGAAGACTCACATGGCAGCTCGCAACCATCTGTAACTCCAAGTTACAGGTGATCTAACACTCTCTGGCCTCTGCAGGCACTGCACAACATGGGTGCACTTACATACATACAAGCAAAACACTCATATGCATAAAATAAAATTTAAAAGAGAGTAGGTTGGGGCACAAAGGCACATGCCTTTAGTCCTAGCACTCATGATAGCTTATGATACCAGGATGGTGCGGCAACCACTAAGAACAGTGGAACAGAACATGTGCGCTGGAGCTGGCCTGAATCTACCAGAAAGGCTGTACATGCTGCAAAGGGCAGTGCTGGAGAAGAGGAACTGCCCAGCCACTTCTGAGTCCCAGATGTCAGACTGAGCTACAAGATCTGGAGCTGTACTGCTGTTCTTTGGTTTTGGTTAAATGTGATAGTTTTTACACCCCAATTCTTCCCCCTTGTAATAAGAAAAGTATTTAAGTTACTTTTTATTTAGGAGCCCCAGTTATAGACTTTGGATTTATTTTGTTTTTGTTTTATGGAGATAGGATCTTCCTGTAGACCACAGTAGCCTCAATCTCACAGAGATCTGTCTGCCTCTGCTGAGACTAAAGGCATGCACCATCGCACCTGGCTTGAGACTTTGGTTTTTGAGGGTCTGGAGAGATGGTTCATCCATTAAGAGCACCAAGTGCTCTCATGGAGGACCCAAGTTCTATTCCCAGCACCCACATGGCAGCTAAGAACTGTCTTTAAGCTGGGTGTGGTGGCGCAGCCTGGTCTACAGAGTGAGTTCCAGGCCAGCTGGGTATATATAGGGAGACCCTGTCTCAAAAAAAATTTTTTTATGCAAATAAATAAATAAATAAATAAACAAACAAATAAATAAATCTTCACTCATAGTGCTCAATCTTTGGAAGACAGGCTTAAGGGTAATTTTTTTTTTTCTGCTTGAAAAATTCTTCTGTTCTGGTTTCCTACAATCTGTGTCATTTTACAGCACTGGGGGAAGAAATCATTCAATGAGGCTGAAGGTCTCAGCTGGGCTGGAGCACAGGCCTCTCCTGGGTCCTGACTCAGGTTCTGACCAACTTTCTAATCCCTGGACCTGGACCTCTAGGCTCTCCCCACCAGGTTATCACAGATTCTACAAAAGAAAACTGCAGTGCTGGCTCATTAGAAAGTTCCTGAGTACTAGTTAGAGAGTACTAAGTGCAAGTGAGTGCTTTTGCAAGGCTGCAGGGCTGGTCCCAAGGCCTTCGGAGGTACAGGCTTACCAGTACTCTCTTTCTGCACCAAGTGGCACAGCAGAACATTTCCCACCATGACCACCATGGCCACCCTAAGCTTCAGAGCCTCGCCTCTCACCTTCCTTGCACGTCTTAGTCCTTTCTGCCTCCTTAGGCTCCCCTGCACCTATCCCTAGCCTCTGCTCATCCTCTCTGCCTTCTTCATGAGATACTTCCTTTATTTTAAAATAATCCTAGGGGGGTGGAGAGATGGCCTAGCAGTTAAGAGCACCGAATGCTCTTGCAGAGGGCCCGGGTTCAATCCCAGCACCCACATGGCAGCTGAGAACCGTCTTTAACTCCAGTTCCAGGAGAATCTGATACCCTCTTCTGACCACTGCATTGCAGGACACGGGTGCACAAACCTACATGCAGACAGTACACTCATACACATAAAAAATAATAAATAAAATTTTTTTTTTAATTTATAAAAAAAATAAATAACCCTAAAAAGCACTACATCCGCACCATTCCTAAGTCTACATCGATACTAAACTCAGAGCTGAGTTGGGCAACACACCTTTAATCTCAATACTCGGGAGTCAGAGGCAGACGTATACCTCTGTACATGCCAGGGCTACATAGAAAGACCCTGTCTCAAAAATAAAAAACAAGCCAGATGTGGCGGTAGCCGCCTTTAATCCCCGCACTCCAGCAGAGGTAGGTGGAAGGATCCTTGTGAGTTCATCAAGGCCAGCCTACTCTATATAACTGAGTTCTAAGCCAGCTGGGACTGGAGGGAAACCCTGTCTCAAAAAAGAAAACAAAAAACAAACACTGAAGTCAGTTCCCAAGAACCAGCTGCAGCCTATGGAGGTGAGACCATCAACTCATCCTCCTCAACCTGCACAGCTCCAGATTGTTGACAAGTCTAGCTGTCTCTATCTTTACCACTTCCCTTTCTCCCATCCTCACCACCAGCATCCAAGTTCAGACCTTCACATCACACAGAAAGCACCACCAATGCCCATCTGGTCTTGTCAAAGCCATCCTCAAGTAGACCAGTCTGGTTTTTGCCAACCTGATTGTGACACGCTCTGCTTCAAACATTTCCATGGCTCCTTACTGTATATGAGCGAAGCCTCACTCGGCTCACATACACCCTGTCATAGCTCAGCCTCACTCCTGCCTTGCTCCTTCTAGCCCACTTCAATTGGTGGCCTTGCCCTGGAACTCCAGGCACACGAGCTGATGACAGTTCTTCTGCATTTGTGTTCCTGTCTCTCCTCTCCATGGTGGCTCATGCTGTCCCCTCAGCCTGGATCGGCATCCTTTCTTTAGCTCTCATTACCTGCCTGCAAGCCTCACTACCCTGTGAACATCTTAAGGATGTATCTTTGTGTCCATGCGTCCAGCACAGGGCTTGGCACCACTGACACAATTTGCAATCCTGAATGAAAAACCAGCCTTGTGCCTCCTAAGAGAAGACTCCAAGCAATTATCCCATATGAGACACATTTCAGAATCTCAAACCAATTTTGAAAACTCATCAGCCAACTAGATATAAAGGAAATCGATGGAGTGTCTACGAGAAGAGCTCATCCACAGGCCCAGCCTCATCCTCTGCGTGGCCTTCAGACATCCTGTCACAGCAAGTTCCTTTCTAGTGAAGAGAAGAAATGACACTTACCGTCGTCACTGCCACACTCCTGCAACACAAGCGGGTGATGGCGAGGAAGCTTGCTTAAGGGCTGGCGGCGACCCTTGGTCTTCGTAGTCTCCTCCAAGGAAAACATGTACTCATCTGCAACCTAAGCAAACCAGGAGAACTTGGCATAAACCAGAAGCTGATCTTACGATGAAAGCCAAGTAACCTTGACATGACAACAAACACCTGTATGCCCTAAAAGGAGGATGAGGTTCAGAGACAGAGAAGTCAAGGCCAGCCTGGGCTATATATTGAGTTCTAAGACCACATGGGTTACACAGTGAGATCGTCTCAAAAAAAAAAAAAAAAGGAGGATGGGGGAATGGAGAAAGGGAGAAAGAAGGGAGGATGGGGATAGGGAAAAGAAAGGAGAGAGGTAAGGAGAGAACACCAACCAGTATGGGAGAGAAATACAAAACTCCAAAGAACATCTCCCTTGCTGGGCCTGCTGTACACATCTCTAATCCCAGCATACAGGGAGGCAAAGAGATGTCTGATTTCAAGCGCAGTCTGGTCTACATAATGAGTTCCAAGCCAGCCAGGATTATATAGGGAGATCCTGTCTCAAAAATCAGTCTTAGAAAAGCACCACCCAAACTAGTGTACACCAGTGTACTGGAGTATTTTATGGCAGAATCTGTTCTTGGTTCCTGGTCTTCTGAACTGACCTAAACATAGAGAAAGCAAACCTACTCTGGCTCTGATGTCGAGCCAGGAGCCTTACCCCTTCAGGGTCTCTGTCATGAAACACATCAGAACCCCAGAGAACCAAGGAACCCCTTTCCTTGGACTGAAGGGGTCAACATCCTTCTTATAGGGCCGCAGGGCCATCCATGTGAGAAACTAGAAGAAAACAATCTAAGCTTTGTCTCCACCCTTCTCAAGACCTGGGCTCTGAAGTCTATTAACTCCTCTCTCCAAGGGACAGACTGAGTCTACACCTGGCCCAGATGCAGACGGAAGGTTCATTTAACCCTGCATTTACATCATGCCTGAGCAAATGTAATTAGGTTTAAGATGATGTACAGGACTGAGTAATACTACATGAGAGTTTTTTTAATCAACACACTTAAATTGGTTATACTGACATTAGGAGTCTCGGGCTTGGCAAAACCCATTAAGCAAGGAAATGAGGCCCAGAAGATGCCACTTTGCAACACTGACTAAGCCAATGCCTTAGACAACAGAAGGGAGTGCTGGCACTGTGCTGGCACCGCAGAGGAGTGTCCTGGACCCCAGAATATACAAATCCCAGAGCTCAAGGGCAGCATCTGGGATCTCAAAACAAATTGGTGCAGACCACACTCAGGCAGGATAGAAACTATTCCTCCAAATCCAAGTTTCATCAACAGATTACCCTATCCATGGGACCATTCATTCAGTAAATGCATAACTAGGTACCCATGTGGTACCTCCTTTCCCAGGAAAGGAGACCAGTGTGAAGCAATGGACTGACTGCCTCATGGAGCAAAGGACGCATGGAATGTGCAGGAAAAACATAAAGGAGTGAAGTATGGGATCTGTTACCACTGATATCTGGCAAAACAAAACACTCATAGCCTCTGACCAGGTACACCCAAAGCAGTGGCTTTCCAAAGTACAGCAGGGAGCCATGCGCACTTCAGTGGCAGAGCACTTACCCTGCATCTGTGAGGACTGGGTCTAACCCCCAGCATTGTAAAAAGTACAATATACATCAGGAAGGCCCCGCAGGGCTCCACTGAAATAAACAGAAAGTATAATACACATCAAGAAGGCCCCATAGGGCTCCACAGGAATGAACAGAAAGTACAATACACATCAGGAAGGCCCCGCAGGGCTCCACTGGAATGAACAGAAAGTATAATACACATCAGGAAAGCCCCGCAGGGCTCCACTGGAATGAACAGAAAGTATAATACACATCAGGAAGGCCCCGCAGGACTCCACTGGAATGAACAGAAAGTATAATACACATCAGGAAGGCCCCGCAGGACTCCACTGGAATGAACAGAAAGTACAATACACATCAGGAAGGCCCCGCAGGACTCCACTGGAATGAACAGAAACGGCTTTGGTTGTCACCTCCTTTCTACCAAAACAGCTTCCTTTTGACTTTCATGGTTTTTTATGGGATGGTTTTGTTGTTGATGCATTTTTGTTTTATTATTGTGCTTTGTTTTGTTTTGTTTTAGACAAGGCCTTAGGTAGCCCAGGCTGGCCCTGAACTATGTATATGAGGGTAACCTCGAACTCCTGGTCCTCCTGCCCCCACTTCCAAATGCTGGGATTATAAGCATACACCACCACACCAGGTTAATGCAGAGGTACAGTTGGAATCCTGGCTCTATGCATATTGGGCAAGCACTCTACTAACTGAGCTATAGCCCCAGTCTAATGAGTTACATTCTTCAAATTAATAAGTCTTCAGGTCTAACTTCTTCAGCATGTGAATGACCTTAAGCATATACAAACCAGCATATACACGCTTACCAATAAATTATATATGCCAAGGCACTTTTGTACATTGTTTGGATGAATTCTCATTCTTTTTTTTAATTTTTTATTATTATTTGTGTATGAGTGTACTGTCTGCATGTAGGTCTGTGCACCTGTGTCATGCAATGCCAGGGAGGTCATAAGAGGGTGTCGGATTCCCCTGGAACTGGAGTTAAAGACGGTTCTTAGCCGCCATGTGGTTGCTGGGAATCAAACCCAGGTCCTCTGCAAGAGCAGTCAGTGCTCTTAACTGCTGAGCCATCTCTCCAGCCCCTTTTGCACATATTTTAAACAAAAATAAGTTGTGAAGGGATAAAAATAAAATTAAAACTCAGGGGCTAGGGAGATGACTCAGTGGTTAAGAGCACTGGCTGCTCTTGCAGAGGACCTGGGTTCAATTCCCAGCACCCGCATGGCAGCTAATAACCATCTATAACTCTAGTTTTAGGAATTTGATGGCCTTTCCTGGCTACCACAGGTATTTGAACACATGTGGTGTACTTACTTACATGCAGGCAAAACACTCATACACTTAAAATAAAGTTCATTTTCTTTTACTCCTACACTACAACACTCTGATACTACCTACTTTGAATACACCTAGATCAGAGGCTAAACTGCCGAGTGGCAGGAACTAGGAAGGAAGGAGAGCGAAGAAGCCAGACATAGTAAGGAATCTAGCCAGGATCACCATGGTGAGAGGTACCAAAGGATTAGTGTGGATAATGGGGGTGAAAACAAACAGGCTAAATGCACAGCACAGCACAACATGGCAGGCAGGGCTAGAGAAGAAGTCAGAGTAAGAACTGGAGATAAGACACTGCTCAGCATCAGGCTCAAAACTAAAATAGTGGCTGTGTTTGATGCATGAATCTGTAGTCCCAGCTACTTGGGAGACTGAGGCAGGAGGATCACCTGAGACCCCAAGTTAGAGGCAGCCAGGGCTACACCATGATATTCCTCATTTCAAAAGTAAACCCCAGCTGCAGACTGAATGGATGAGAACACTGATGGAAGAGCAGCCGACTGAGCACCAGGCCTTCAGCAGCAGAGGACAAACCAAGAGAGCAACGGGAGCACAGCCTCAGACGAGGAGGAGGAATGGCGCAACGCGGAGCGGCCGAGAGCAGGGAAGGGAGGTTGCCAGGGCACTCAGCAACGGAGAGGTCTGGGCTGGCTTTCAATCCACCCCACAGACATCAGGAACTAAGTGGGGAGTCCAAGGCACAGCTCCCCTCAGAGGAGGAGTGAGATCAATGAGGAAGAAATGGCCACCAGCGCAAGGGCTGCGTGCAGTCTGGGGGGGGGGGCTGGTGAGGTGGAGACAGCAAGACACACTGAAGATGGGTAACCGTCCCAAAAATGCCCACGTCCTAACCCTGTGAATATGTTATGCTGATATGACAAAGGAGAATTAAGGCTGATAATCAGATGATCTTAAAATAGGGGGATTATCCTGGATTATCTGGGCAAGACCAACCTAATCACTGTGGCTCACTTAATAACTGAAGAAGGGAGAGAACAGGTGACATGACATGAGAAAGAAAGATGTCATTGGCTTTGAAGAAGGAAGGGGGACAAGAGCCAAACATGAAGGTGCCCTCAGCAGCTAGAAAGGACAAGCAGACAAAGCCACCTTAGAACACCTTCAGACAAGCCAAGCCTGACCCACTGCAAACTTCTCAATGCAGCAGCTGTAAAATAGGCCTCAACGGATAAAGGCACTTGCCACCAAGCCTGGTGACCTGAGTTTGATCCCTGGAACTCACATGGTAGGAGAAAACCAACTCCCTCACGTTGTCCTCTGACCAGCACAGGAGCACTGTGACATGTGCAAGAGCACTGTGGCACGTGCACCCCCACATTCTCCCCCCCACACACCCATACAAGTAAAGAAAATATAATAAAAAGGAGTTTGGGCCGGGCGTGTGGTGCACGCCTTTAATCCTAGCACTCTGGAAGCAGAGGCAGGCGGATCTTTGTGAGTTCAAGGCCAGCCTGGTCTACAGAGTGAGTTCCAGGACAGCTGGGACTACAGGGAGACCCTGTCTCGAAAACACCAAAAAAAAAAAAAAAAAAGGAGTTTGGAAGAGCTATATAGCAGTAAATTCACAGTGTTTCAAGCTTCAAAGTTTGTGGTAGCCTGCTACAGCAGCAACAAAAAATTAACATAGACAGGATAAGAAGCCAGCAGATCCAAGCACTGAAAGAGGAGGAAGAAATCCAGATTAAGAACATTGAGACCAGAGAGTAACTCTGTCCATTAGCTGTTCATTCAAGGAGCCCTGTGTTCCATGCATCTGTTCTCAGTATACATGCTTGGTGCCCTGGCAGAGCAGATAGATGACACAGGACTACTACCTGGAGGACCTTAAAACCAAGCCACGGGGGCCAAGAAGACACAATGGAGAAAAGACAGCATCTTCAGCAAGTGGTGTTGGCAAAACTGGATCACCACTTGTAGAAGAATGAAATTAAACCCCTACCTCTTGCCCTGTACAAAAGTCAACTCTGGATGGATCAAAGACCTCAACGTGAAACCCCAAACTCTGAAGGCGATAGAAGAAAAAGTTGGCAGCAGACTACAAGACATAGGCATAGGAAAAGACTTCCTAAATCAGACAGCAGCTGCACAAGAATTAAGGTCGACAATTGACAAATGGGACCTCATTAAACTCAAAAGCTTCTGTACATCAAAAGAAACAATCGGGCCTGGAGAGATGGCCTAGCAGTTAAGAGCACCAACTGCTCTTGCAGAGGACCCGGGTTCAATCCCCAGCACACACATGGCGGCTAAGAACTGTCTGTAACTCCAATTCCAGGAGAACTCCAATTCCAGGGGACTCCGAGACCTTCTTCTGACCTCCGCAGCATTGCACGACATGGGTGCACAAACCTACATGCAGACAGTACATTCATATGCATACAAAAATAAATAAAATTTAAAAAAAAGAAACAATCAAGGAAGTGAAGAGAAATCCCACAGAGTGGAAGGAAACCTTCACCACAGATACATCTGACAAAGCATTGATTTCCAGAATATATAAACTACTCAAAAAACAAAGAAAAAAGAAAACAAA
>VZQC01006522.1:148981-159794 GCA_009823505.1 Rhizomys pruinosus
GGGGGAGGGAGGGAGGGAATCTACAGCAATGGAGCCTCGACACTCAGAGAAGGCAGATAATTGTCTGGGTCCTAAAAGACAAGACGGGGGCTGGCAAGATGGCCCGGCAGGTAAAGATGCTTGCTGCCAAACCTGGAAACTCAAGTTTGATCCCTGGGGCCCACATGGTAGGAGAGAACGGAGAGTCCTCAAAATTGTCCTCTGACCTCCACATGCCAGGGTATGCGTGCACCCCGCATTACACACATAGGAAAATAAATTTTGAAAAAAAATTAAAAGAATAAGATCCTGTAAAAAAAAAAAAATACACAGCAAGCCAGCTGTAAAAAAGGATGAACGAAGAGCAGTGTGAGAAGGACCTGGACTTGGAATGAGCAGCACTGCTTAACCCAAGAAAGCCAGCAACGCAGAGTTAGCACAGCCCTGTGCAACAATGATGAACGCATGAATCAAAGACAGCCAGTAGCCCGGCATGGTGGCACACACGTTTAATCCTAGCACTTGAGAGGCAGAGGCAGGTGGATCTCTGTGGGTTCAAGGCTAGCCTGGTCTACAAAGTGAGTTCCAGGACAGCCAGAACTACAGGGGAGACCCTGTCTCAAAAAGACCAAAAACAAAGACTGCCACTAAAACAAGCTACCTAATCTGGAAAAGAAAGGAGGAGAGGGAAGAGAAAGGGAGAAAGAGAAAGCCAGCCAGGCGTGGTGGTCACATGTTTGATCCCAACAGTCAGGAGGTGGTTCTCTTGAGCTTGAGACCAGCCTGGTCTACACAGAGTTCCAGGGCAGCCAGAGCTACACAGTGAGACCCTATCTCAAAACAACCACCACAACAAAAAGGCAATGCATGCTCTCAAGGGTCTTCTCAAACACTGTTTTAGTGTTGTGTGCATGTGAGTGTGTGTGGAGGCAGAGAGCAGCTTCCAAGAGCTGATTGTCTCCTCCATCACAGGAGTCCCAGGACCAGAACTCAGCGCGTCAGGCCTGGCTGCAGGCGCCTTTATCTCTCGTGCCAGCTCACTGGCCCCCCTACTTTTTTTTTCAGTTGTTTGAGACACGAAGCCCAGGGTAGCCTCAAACTCGTCCTGTAGTCAAGGATAACTATGGGCTCCTGGCCCTCCTCTTGCCTCTACCTCCTGTGTGCCGGGAGGACAGGTGTACACCAATGTCCTGCCTGCACCTTTTCATTACGTGCTACCCGTTACCCAGACTGCAACTCGAACCACACAAGCTGCAAGGCCAGGGAGTAAGTGCGGGTCACTTGGATAGAACGATTCTGCTACGACCAACACTACATTTCTCTCACTGTGGTAAACCTTCCCAGATCCACAGTAGACAAAGCCAAGAGGGAGCAGCTTCCTTCCGGCAACCGTGGGCTCCAGGAGGAAGCCTGAGCAGCAGTCACATGTACAGCTTTGGGAACTCACCCAGGGTCCAGAAGAACATGCGAGTGCTGCACGGGGCAGTCAAAATTCCCAAAAACTTAAATGCCCTGGAATTTTATTTAATTTTCCGTATAAGTGTTTTGCCTACATGTGTGTGTAACTGCACCACGTCATGCAAGGTCTACAGAGGCCAGAAGGCAGCATCAGATCCCTTGGAAAGGGACTTAGGGACTGTTGCTCTTAAATCCCAAGTCCTCTCTCCAGCCCTGCCCTTGAATTTAGGTGGGAGAAAGGCCATTTCATCCCCAACCCCCAAAATATCTGGGCTGCAACCACTGCCATTCAAACCTTTGTGCCGCTAAGCAAGGAGCCAAAGGCAGGGTTCCCACCACACCAGTGCATCCAACTAGGCTGGGAGGATCTGCACTGCCCCGAGGCTGCTGCCTGAGATGTAGTCCTCTAGATCAACAATCACAAAGAGCAGGAATATCATGTGGCCTTCTGTCTGACACAAGCAGTACAGGCAGGAAATAGCTTGAGATGGAGGGGTCCTCTCTCCTGCCCTCCCACATGCCTGCAGCCCCTCCACTGCACAGGCCTCCTCTGCAGGATGCCCTGCAGGCAGCTGCCTCCTGCACTTTACCTCCGCCAGCTCCTGCTCGCTGATGCTTCTAGGCCCGCTGCACTTCTTCTTCATGTATGGCTCTGCAGTGGCGGCCCTGCCATCCCCTTTGGCATAGCTGTGCACCGTGAAATCTCTCTTCTCTTGGCCTTGGCAAGACACAGACTCACTGGTTTCAGAATCAGAAGAAACAGAATCCTGAGAAGAACTGGAGCCCAAGCTAGAAGAGAATTTCTTTTTGGAACCAGAGAAGATGAGGCGTCCCCCTATAGAAGGATTCACAGACAGATCCAGAGCAGCGGTTTCTGGCTCCTCCTCCTCATCTTCCTCCTCTAGCTTGACATTCTTGAGCTCTTCAAATTTGACTTCAGCAGAGTCAGAGTAATCTGAAACACAGGCAACACATTAGACAGAGCCAACCTCCTCCCATGTAGGTGAACTTAATAAAGGCAGAACAGCAATGCACAAAGAACACGGGCCCCAGTGAGACCTGTGTGACTGGGGCTAACACTGCTCGCCCTCTAGGGCCCCCAGGTTCGTCCTCTACTTGTCATGTGAGGATCCTACCACTTATTTTCAGGGGTCCTAAAGCCAACTCCTGGGTACGAGGGAGGTACAACCCACATACGACAGGTTATAAGAGAGTGACTATTGTTGTTCAAGGGCCAGTACTCAGCAGAGTCCTCCCCATGCAAAGTCACAAAACTGCTGAAAAACCAGCCCTGCCCCAAGGCACGAGTCCACAGAGCTATCCAGGCTTACCAGACAAACCTCAGCTTAGTAAATAAACCTGATTTACTCCTGTAAGTAACAAATCCAGCCTCAGTAACCATCTGAGTGGCTGGCCACAACACTGCTGAGCACACCACCATGTATAAAACACACTTGGCTCCTCCAGCCTCCAAGTGAACAGACTTTACAATGGCATTCTGATTCAATAACCCACTGTGTACACGGAGAATTACCACACTGTTCTCCCTAAACATGGACAGTTATATTCAACTAAAACCTTTTTTTTTTTTGTATGTGTATGAATGTACTGTCTGCATGTAGGTTGGTGCACCCATGTCGTGCAATGCTGCGGAGATCAGATGAGGCTGTCGGATTCCCCTGAGACTGGAGTTAAAGACGGTTCTCGGCCACCGTGTGGGTGCTGGGGATCGATCCAGGGTCCTCTGCAAGAGTGGTCAGTGCTCTTAACCAGTAGGCCATCTCTCCAGCCCCCTCAACTAAAACTTTTAAGCTGTACATAATGGTGCATGCGTACCGTCCCAGCACTTGGGAGGCCCATGATTGATGCCAGGCCACATAGTGATACCAGACCAGCCAGAGCTACAGAGCAAGGCTCTGATTTAAAAAAAAAAACACATAAAGGGGGCTGGAAAGATGGCTCAGTGGTTAAGAGCGCCGACTGTTCTTGCAGAGGACCCAGGTTCGATTCCCAGCACCCACATGGCGGCCAAGAACTGTCTTTAAGCCAGGTTTGGTGTTGCACACCTTTAATCCTAGCACTTGGGAAGCAGAAGAAGGCAGATCTCTGTGAGTTCAAGGCCAGCCTAGTCTACAGAGTGAGTTCCAGGTCAGCTGGGGCTATAGGGAGACCCTGTCTCTAAATAAATAAATAAATAAATAAATAAATAAATAAATAAATAAATAAATAAAAAAAATATAAAATAAAATAAAATAAAATTGGAGCAAGGTGGTTCGGGAGGTCAGAACCGGTGCTGAGCATCTCTGGCAACCCCAGCTCAGTACCTGGGACCCGCACAGACATGGAAGCAGGCCAGGAGTGCTGGCTCACACCTTTAATCCCAGCTGGGCGGACGCAGGAGGACCTGTAAGGCCAACCCACTCTATGTACTGAGTTCCAGCCCAGCTGCAGCTGTAGCTGGGAAATCTTGTCCCAAACTCCCCCCAACCCCCAAAAAGGAGAACTGGTCTCAAGTTCCTGACTTCCACACATGCACTACAACACATGTCCACACGCAAATGCACACGCTCATCCACACTCACTCTCAGACACACAAATTTTTTAATTAAATAAATAAAATGGCAGGCATTCCTACATCACCGCATTCTCGTCATCCAGACTCGGTTCCTGGCCACGCAACTGTCTTCCATCCCTCCCGCCCCCAGTATCAAATTCAGAGGAAATGGCCGCTAGCTCCGTGAGCTGCTGCCGCTTCCCGTGGGCAGGCCTTTGCTCTTCCTCGCACGGACACCTGTGCTACATCTGCCCAACTCATCTCACAAGTCACCTCCACCAAAGCCTTTGGGTTTCCCTGACCACTCACTAAGTAGTGGGACAAGCTCTCCCTCCCTGGCCTGTTCCTGCATTTCAACCAAAGTGAAGTATGGCTCTGCACAGACCAGCCTCTCCCTTTTGATATTTCCAACCTGCACTCAACAAGGCACTGAACCACAAAAACAGGTGTAAATGAGGGCTGTGGAAAAAGCACCACCATCAGCTCACCTGGGAAGGGCAGCCCATCGTCGACTTGCCGCACAGAGCTATGGGTGGGCCTCACAGGGCCAAGGGTGGCCTGGCACTCAGTCATCTCGTACTGTCCGGAACTCAGCTCCTCTTTGGGAAAGAGCTCACTCTGACTCACCTCCTGTGGTATTTCAAGACAGACCCGGTGCCTCTTTGTCCCTATGCGGTGCTTGGCCAGGCTGCAAGACACAAGGCAAACCTAAGGGCCCACACCCCTACCCGCCCACGTGCATTCATACATGTCCACACGCAACCCAAAGCGAATGGCCAGGCCTGCTTGAATACTCCCTATTTGTGTGACTCAACACGAAGGGCTTCACCGCCGAGCCCATCCCATCATCCGCAAGTGCGGATACTGCTGCCCCCATCAGAGAACTACTGTGAGGAATGAGAGGAGGCATGGTACATACCTGGCAGAGCACCTAGTCTAGACCAGGCACTCCCAGTGTCCGCTCATCTTTCCCACATGAGCACAGGGCTCAGGCCTGGACAAAGCCAGCCGATTACACCTCCTTCCCATCCTCTGTGCTGGTGAGTCTTATTCCCGCTATCAAGCTCTCTTTGGAAAGATGCTGCTGTAATATGAGGAAAATTGACTTTGGGCACAGAGTTCCGGCCCTGTCGCTACCCAAGACACTACAGTTTACTATCCTTGTTCCTGGGCAAGAGCCACAGGAAGCACTGGGACACTCAGTTCTGTGGCTTCTAGAGCCTTTCTAGGAAGACCACTTGGGTGTAGATCAAACAACACAGAACAGCCTCTGCATGATGCAACAGCCACCACCTAGACCCTCATCACAGGCCTGCCCAGTACCTTCTTTTCATGTCGTCCTCCTCTCCCTGCTGAACCCCTTCCATGTCCTCCTCTGGGCACTGCTCAGTTCCAGCTCTTGGGGGCAGATCATTCTCCTTCAGAAATTCAGCTGCTTCTGGTGTGGGCAGAGTATGGTCAATCACTGTGCTGTCCTTCCCGGCTTTCCAGAGTTTATACCGTTCTGGCTGGAACCTCCTCACAAACACATCCATGGAAATCTTCACCATGTCCTTCCTGCAGGAGCACTGCCACAGGAGCCAAGAGTGAGGACACGTTATCTGCCCCGCCTCATCCTGAGCCATCGCCACCCTCCAGCAAGAAAAGCACAAAAAGGCTGATCACGTTGTTGACGTAATTGGCAAATGAGGGGCAAATGTGATCCAGCACATTTTTAACATGTATGAAAGTAACATGTGAAATGCATTAGTTGTACAAAATATGACCATGTTTTCACAGGGCCTCACTATGCAGTCCTGGATGGCTTGGAACTCTCTGTGTAGACCACTCTGGCCTCAAAGTCACAGAAATCTGCCTGCCTCTGTCTTCCAAGTGCTGGAATTAAAGGCCTGTGCCAATACACACAGTAGTATGTGCCACCACATGCAGTAGTATGTGCCACCACACAGAGCAGTACATGCCACCACACACAGTAGTATGTGCCACCACACACAGTAGTATGTGCCACCACACACAGTAGTATACGCCACACAGTAGTATGTGCCACCATGCACAGTAGTACATGCCAGCACGCATGGTAGTATATGCTACCATGCACAGCAGTACATGCCACCACACACAGTAGTATGTGCCATCACACACAGCAGTATGTGCCACCACACACAGTAGTATATGCCACTACACACAGTAGTATGTGCCACCATGCATAGTAATATGTGACACCACGCACAGTAGTACGTGCCACCATGCATAGTAGTATGTGCCAACACACACAGTAGTATGTGCCAACACTCACAGTAGTACGTGACAACACACATAGTGGTATGTGCCAACACACACAGTAGTATGTGCCATCAGACACAGCAGTATGTGCCACACAGTAGTATGTGCCACCACACACAGCAGTATGTGTCACCACACACAGTACTATGTTCCACCACGCACAGTAGTATGTGCCATCACACACAGTAGTATGTGCCACCATGAACAGTATGTGTCACCACACACAGTATGTGCCACCACACACAGTAGAATGTGCCATCACACACAGCAGTATGTGCCACACATACTGTGTGTGGTGGCACGTACTGCTGGGTGTGGTGGCACGTACTGCTGTGTGTGGTAGCACACACTATACTGTGTGTGGTGGCACATACTACTGTGTGTGTTCGCACATACTACTATGTGTGGTGGCCCATACTATACTGTGTGTGGTGGCACATACTGCTGTGTGTGGTGGCACGTACTGCTGTGTGTGTTCACACGTATTACTGTGTGTGGTGGCACGTACTGCTGTGTGTAGTGGCACATACTGCTGTGTGTGTTCGCACGTACTACTGTGTGTGGTAGCACATACTTCTGTGTGCGGTGGCATGTACTGCTGTGTGGTGGCACGTACTGCTGTGTGTGATGGCACGTACTGCTGTGTGTGGTGGCACATACTGCTGTATGTGTTCGCACGTACTACTGTGTGTGGTGGCACATACTATACTGTGTGTGGTAGCACATACTGCTGTGTGAAGTGGCATGTACTGCTGTGTGGTGGCACGTACTGCTGTGTGGTGGCACGTACTGCTGTGTGGTGCACGTACTGCTCTGTGGTGGCACGTACTGCTGTGTGTGGTGGCACGTACTGCTGTGTGGTGGCACGTACTGCTGTGTGGTGGCACGTACTGCTGTGTGTGGTGGCACGTACTGCTGTGTGGTGGCACGTACTGCTGTGTGGTGGCACGTACTGCTGTGTGGTGGCACGTACTGCTGTGTGGTGGCACGTACTGCTGTGTGGTGGCACGTACTGCTGTGTGTGGTGGCACGTACTGCTGTGTGGTGGCACGTACTGCTGTGTGGTGCACGTACTGCTGTGTGGTGGCACATACTGCTGTGTGGTGCCACGTACTGCTGTGTGGTGCCACGTACTGCTGTGTGGTGGCATGTACTGCTGTGTGGTGGCACGTACTGCTGTGTGTGTTCGCACATACTACTGTGTGTGGTAGCACATACTTCTGTGTGCGGTGGCATGTACTGCTGTGTGGTGGCACGTCTGCTGTATGTGGTGGCACATACTGCTGTGTGTGGTGGCACATACTGCTGTATGTGTTCGCACGTACTAACTGTGTGTGGTGGCACATACTATACTGTGTGTGGTAGCACATACTGCTGTGTGAAGTGGCACGTACGGCTGTGTGTGGTGGCACGTACTGCTGTGTGGGGGCACGTACTGCTGGAGGTGCACGTACTTGCGTGCTGCTGTGTGGGTGCCACGGACTGCTGTGTGTGGCACGTACTGCTGGGTGGTGGGTGGCACGTACTGCGTGTGATGGACGTACTGCCCCTGTGGTGTGGCCACGTCTGCTGTGTGGTGTGGACGTATGCTGTGTGTGGTGGCATGTACTGCTGTGTGGTGGCACGTACTGCTGCGTGTGGTGGCACGTACTGATGTGTGGTGGCACGTACTGCTGTGTGGTGGAACGTACTGCTGTGTGGTGGCACGTACTGCTGTATGTAGTGGCACGTACTGCTGTGTGTGGTGGCACGTACTGCGGTGTGTGGTGGCACGTACTGCTGTGGGGTGGCACGTACTGCTGTGTGATGGCACGTACTGCTGTGACGGACTGCTGTGTGGTTGGCACGTACTGCTATTGGTGGCACGTACTTGCTGTGGTGTGGTGCACTACTGTGTGGTGGTGGGGCACGTACTGCTAGCCACTCAACACAGGTAAAAGATCATCCACCAAGCCTGATGATGCTGAGTGGTTCCTGATGCCTAGAATCCACATAAAAGTAGAAGGGACAGAGTCCTCTACCTCTGTAAGATACCCTCACAGACAGTCACACAGAAAGCACTAAAGTTTTGTTTTTGTTTTTGGGGTTTGTTTTTTTTTTTTTTTTTTGTCTTTTAGAGACAAGGGTCTCCCTTAGCGCCGGGCTGTCCTGGATGCACTCTATAGACAGCTGCGTGAACTCCAAAGATCCCCCTGCCTCTGCCTCCCGATGCTAGGATGAAAAGGCGTGCGCCACCACGCTGGCTTAAACATAAAGTTGTTAAATTAGCGTTTTAAAAGCCAGGTGTAGTAGAAACCTCCTTAATCCTAGCACTATCAGGAGGCAGAGGCAGGCAGATCTCTTAAGTTCAACATACCCTGGTCTATATAATTATGAGTCCATGCCAGCGGGGGCTACAACGGAAATCTTGTCTGCAAAAGACCAAAAACAAAGGGCTAAGAGAAGATGGCTCGGGGGTTAAAGTGCAGACTTGCCTCTGGCAGAGGACCAGGTTTTGAATTCCACAGCATTGCACATGGTGGCTAAGAACCAGTCTCTAAGCCAGGCGTGATGGTGTCACAACTTTGAATACTAGCACTGGGAGCAAGAGCAGGTGGATCTCTGGTGGGTCCAGGACAGCGGGGCACAGGAGACCCTGCCCAAAAAGAAACAAAAAAAAAAAAAAATAATATATAGATATATATTTTTTTTTATAATATATAAATTATATATAGTATTTAATAATTGTTTTTTAATTTAAAAAAAAAAAAAAAATAAACAATAAAATTAAAAATATTTTTTTTTATAATGTATATATATTTGTAAGCCAAAATTATGGGGGCTGAGAAAGGGCTCAGAGCAACCAACTGCCTTAGGGAGCCAGGTTCAATTCCCAGCACCACAATGGTGGTTACCATCCTTAACTCCAGTTCCAGGGGAATCTGACACCGACAACCCCCTCTTCTGACCTCTGCTTCACTGCACTCACATACAAGCTGGCACTACACTCATACACATAAAATAGTAAGATATTTTTTTAAAAGCCAAAATTATGACATACACTTGTAATCCCAGCATCTTGGAGGCTGAGGACTGCTTAGAGTTGGAGGCCAGGGCTACAGAGACCTCATCTCAACAGACAACAGAAAACTCCTTGGAACACACAATGCTGGCATTGTCACACAGCCCCAGCCACTCTGTTTCCGGATTCCAACAGTTCAAAGAAATGTTCTGACATAAGAATTTCCTCAATCCGACACTTTTGGCCATGTATAGAATAAATCAAGTACACTTACCAGTACAGCTTGTTTGCCATATTCAATCCACCGGCGCGTAGCGAAATTGGTAGACTCAGCACAGTTGAAGCCGTGGTTGAAGCCAGCGTGGTAGCCATAGGGGAAAGTGATCATAAACTCTCCGGCTTCTTGGGTTACCTGAACAGGAGCAGACTTGAAGCAGCTGCCACACGGGGCAGAGACCTAGACTAGAGCTGACACCGGAATTCCTGCCAGCACTTAGCTGAGCTCCTGAGAGCAGGTCAAACCCCAGAGTCTCGCTATCTTACCAAACAGATCAGACACATGCTCACACTATAATTAGCCGTTTTTTCTAAATAACACTGTGCAGGGAATCTGACTCCCCCTCACCACCTGGAGAGCAACTAGCTACCTGTTGTTACCCTAGAACAAAATGACAGTAATGATGAATTAGAGTAAAACTCTGCACAAAGATCAAGAAGGGTGTTTCTATGTAAGCCAAGGCCCTGGGTGTTCTGGGTAGAGCACCAGCTAGCTCACCTTGTCAAAGGGAATGCCGTACTTCTTCAGCATTAATGGAGAAATCAGGGTCATCTTGTGTCGGAGAAAAGCCTCACAGCTTTGAGCACTTCCTGGGAAAAAACCTGGTTAAACAGACAATAGGTCTAAGTTAATAGGCTGCTCCACCTTGGCTCTATAACCCTGGAGTGCCCTCACACCTGCGGGTGTCTTGAGGATGGTAAGGAAGACAGTCATCAAAGCGACACTATGAGGGGCTGAAGACGGTTCAGCAGTCAGTCAGCACACAACCTTCTTGCAGAGGATCCAAGTTCAAGTCCCAGCACCTATGTCAGGTGGCTCAAAACTCTAAATCCAGGGGGTCCAATGCCCCTTCTGGACTCCATAGGCACCTGCATTCACATGTGCATAGACACGCACTCATATACACAAATACATTCACATGTGCACAGACACGCACTCATACACACAAATACATATGTGCACAGACACGCACTCATACACACAAATACATTCACATGTGCACAGACACGCACTCATACACACAAATACTTTTCTTTTTGTCTTTTTGAGACAGGGTCTCCCTGTAGCCCCAGCTGTCCTGGAACTCACTGTGTACACCAAGCTGTCCTTGAACTCACAAAGATTCCTGTGAGATAACTCCTGCCTCGGGAGTTTCTGGGATTAAAACATATACCACCATGCTGACATTTAAAAAAATGTATTTAGAGCCGGCGTGGTGGGCCGCACACTTTAATCCTACCTCGCGGAGGCAGAGGCAGGT
>VZQC01006523.1:0-27017 GCA_009823505.1 Rhizomys pruinosus
ATGGCATCCCGCCAGAGCATCAAGAGCCTGCCCAAAGCCCACTGGGACCAGAGCAGACCTAAACATGACCCTCTGGTCACTCTGCAAAGGCAAAGCGTGGTCCCTCCAAGATGGGGACCCCCAAAAAGGGCTCAGTGCCGAGACACTCGTCCATCCACCCCTGGGACAGAAGACCCCCCCAATGTACCTGCCCGAGTGAATTATGGGGCCTGCCTGCTCCTCAGGAGCCCACACACAGCCTGCAGGGACCAAAGCAGACCTAAAAACAACCCTCTGATCACTCTGCAAATGCAAAGCGTGGTTTCCTCCAATACGGGGATGCCCGAAAAAGGACTCAGAGTCGAGACTCTCTGCCAGCCAGCCCTGGGACAGACCAGCTCCTGATGTACCCACCCGAGTGAATGATGGCGTCCCGGCAGAGCATCAGGAGCCCGCCCAAAGCCCGCCAGGACAAGAGCAGACCTAAAACGACCCTCTGGTCACTCTACAAATGCAAAGTGTGGTTACACTGAAACAGGGACCCCCGAAAGAGGGCTGAGTCGAGACCCTCTTTCAACTGCCCATGGGACAGACCACCCCCCGATGTACCTGACCGAGTGAAGTATAGCATCCTGCCTCTGCCTCAGGAGGCAGCCCACATCCAGATGGGACCAGAGCAGACCAAAACACAACACTCTCGTCACTCTGCAAACGCAAAGCATGGATTCTCCGAGATGGGGAGCCCCAAAAAAGGGCTCAGAATCGAGACCCTCTTCCAGCCACCCCTGGGAAAGACCACCCCCTGGTGTACCCACCTGAGTGAATTATGGCGTCCTGCCTGAGCATCAGGAGCCCGCCCACAGCCCACCGGGACTAGAGCAGACCTAAACATGAACCTCTGGTCATTCTGCAAAGGCAAAGCGTGGTCCCTCTGAGATGGGGACCACCGAAAGGGGGCTCAGTGCCGAGAACCCCGTCCAGCACCCCTGTCACAGACCACCCCCAATGTTCCTGCCCAAGTGAATTATTGTGTCCTGCTTGCGCTTCTGGAACCCACCCACAGCACGGTGGAACCAGAGCAGACCTAAACACCATCCTCTAGTCACTCTGTAAAGGCAAAGCGTGGTTTCTCCGCGACGGGGACCCCCGAAAGAAGTCTCAGACTCAAGACCCACTTCCAGCCGCCCCTGGGACTGACAACCCCCAGATATACCTGCCCGAGTGAATTATGGCATCCTGCCTGTGCCTCAGGAGCCTGCCAACTGCCCGCCGGAATGAGAGCAGACCTAAACACGACCCTCTGGTCACTCTACAAAGGCAAATCGTGGTTTCTCCTAGATGGGGACACCCGAAAAAGGGCTCAGAGTTGAGACCCTCTTCCAGCCGGCCCTGGGACAGACCACCCCCTGATGTACCCACCTGCTTGAATTCTGGAGTCCTGCCAGAGCATCAGGAGCCCGCCCCCAGCCTGCTGGGACCAGAGCAGACCTAAATACAACCCTCTCGTCACTCTGCAAAGGCACAGTGTGGTTTCTCCAAGACGGGGGCCCCCGAAAGGGGGCTCAGTGCCGAGACCCTTGTCCAGCCGCCCCTGGGACAGACCACCCCCTGATGTACCTGCCAAAGTGAAGTATGGTGTTCTGCTTGCACCTCAGGAGCCCACCCACAGCCTGCCAGGACGAGAGCAGACCTAAACATGACCCTCTAGTCACTCTGCAAATGCAATGCGTGATTACACAGAGAAAAGGACCCCAGAAAGAAGGCTCAGAGTCGAGACCCTCTTCAACACGCCCATGGGACAGACCACCCCCAGATGTACCTGACCGAGTGAAGTATAGCATCCTGCCTCTGCCTCAGGAGGCAGCCCACATCCAGATGGGACCAGAGCAGACCAAAACACAACACTCTCGTCACTCTGCAAAGGCAAAGCATGGTTTCTCCGAGACGGGGAGCCCCGAAAAAGGGCTCAGAGTCAAGACCCTCTTCCAGCCACCCCTGGGAAAGACCACCCCCTGGTGTACCCACCTGAGTGAATTACGGCATCCTGCCTGAGCATCAGGAGCCTGCCCATAGCCCACCGGGACCAGAGCAGACCTAAACATGAACCTCTGGTCACTCTGCAAAGGAAAAGCGTGGTTACACCGAGACGGGGACCCCCAAAAGAAGGCTCAGAGTGGAGACCCTCTTCCTGATGCCCCTGGGAGAGACCACCATCCGATGTACCTGCCTGAGTGAAGTATGGCGTCCTGCCTCTGCCTCAGGAGCCTGCTCACACCCGCTGGGACCAGAGCAGACCTAAACACAACCCTCTATTCACTCTGCAAAGGCAAAGCATGGTTTCTCCAAGATGGAGCCCCGAAAAAGGGGTCAGAGTCGAGACCCTCTTCCAGCTGCCCCTGGGACAGACCACCCCCTGAAGTACCCGCCCGAGTGAATTATGGCATCCTGCCTGAGCATCAGGAGCCCGCCCACAGCCCGCTGGGACCAGAGCAGACCTAAACACGAACCTCTGGTCACTCTGCAAAGGAAAAGCATAGTCCCTCTGAGACTGGGACCACCGAAAGGCAGCTCAGTGCTGAGAACCTCATACAGCCCCCCTGAGACAGACCACCCCCAATGTACCTGCCTGAGTGAATTATTGCATCATGCTTGTGCTTCTGGACCCCACCCACAGCATGGCAGGACCAGAGCATACCTAAACACGACCCTCTAGTCACTCTGCAATGGCAAAACGTGGTTTCTCCAAGACTCGGACCCCTGAAAGAGGGCCCAGACTCGAGACCCACTTCCAGCCACCCCTGGGACTGACGACCTCCAAATGTACCTGCCTGAGTGAATTATGGCATTCTGCCTGAGCATCAGGAGCCCGCCCACAGCCTGCCAGGACCAGAGCAGACCTAAACACGACTCTCTGGTCACTGTGCAAAGGCAAAGCGTGGTTTCTCCGAGACAGGGATCCCCGAAAAAGGGTTCAGTGTTGAGACTGTCTTCCAGCCTCCTGTGGGACAGATGACCCACTGATGTACCCGCCCGAGTGAATTATGGCGTCCTACCTGAGCTTCAGGAGCCCGCCCACAGCCTGCAGGAACAAGAGCAGAACTAAACAAGACCCTCTGATCATTCTGCAAAGGAAAAGCATGGTCCCTCCGAGACGGGGACCACCGAAAGTGGGCACAGATCCAAGACCCTCTTCCTGCCGCCCCTGGGAAAGACCACCCCCAATATAGCTGCCCGAGTGAATTATTGCGTCCTGCTTGCACATCAGGACCCCAGCCAGAGCCCGCTGGGACCAGAGCAGACCTAAACACGACTCTCTAGTCACTCTGCAAAGGCAAAGCGTGGTTTCTCCGAGTCGGGGAACTTAAAGAGGTCTCAGAGATGAGACCCTCTTCCAGCCGCCCCTGGGAAAGACCACCCCCCGATGTACCTGCCCGAGTGAAATATGTCGTCCTACCTGAGCTTCAGGAACCCGCCCACAGCCTGCTGGAACAAGAGCAGACCTAAACACGATCCTCTGGTCAATCTGGAAAGGCAAAGCGTGGTCCCTCTGAGACGGGGACCCCAGAAAGGGGCCTCAGAGCCAAGACCCTCTTCCACCTGCCCCTGGGACAGACCACTCTCTGATGTACCTGCCCGAGTGAATTATTGCATCCTGCTTGTGCCTCAGGAAACCAGCCACAGCCCGCCAGGACCAGAGCAGGCCTAAACATGACTGTCTAGTCACTCTGCAAAGGCAAAGCGTGGTTTCTCCGACACAGGGAACTTAATGAGGGTTCAGAGCCGAGACCCTCTTCCAGCCACCCCTGGGAGAGACCACTCTCTGATGTACCTGCCTGAGTGAATTATGGCGTCCTGCCTGTGCCTCAGGAGACCGTCCACAGCCCACCAGGACCAGAGCAGACCTAAACACAACACGCTGGTCACTCTGCAAAGGCAAAGCGTGGTTTCTCCGAGACGGGTACCCCCGAAAAAGGGCTGAGTCAAGACCCTCTTCCAGCTGCCCCTGGGACAGACCACTCCCAGACGTCTATGCCCGAGTGAATTATGGCGTCCTGCCTGAGCACCAGGAGCCCAGCCACAGCCTGCTGGGACCAGAGCAGACCTGAACACAACCTTCTAGTCACTCTGCAAAGGCAAAGCATGGTTTCTCTAAGACGCGGACCCCTGAAAGAGGGCTCAGTGTCGAGAACCTCTTCCAGCCACCCCTGGGACAGACCACCCACCAATGTACCTGCCCGAGTGAATTATGGCATCCTGCCTGCACATCAGGAGCCCGCCCAAAGCCCGCCGGTACCAGAGCAGACCTAAACACAACCCTCTGGTCACTAAGCAAAGACAAAGCATGGTTTCTCTGAGAATGGTACCCCCGAAAAAGGGCTCAGAGTCGAAACCTTCTTCCAGCTGCACCTGGGACAGACCACAACCAGATGTACCCGCCCGAGTGAATTATGCATCCTGCCTGAGAATCAGGAGCCCGCCCACAGCCCACGGGGACCAGAGCAGACCTAAACACGACCCTCTGGTCACTCTGCAAAGGCAAAGGGTGGTCACTCCAAAATGGGGACCCCCAAAAGTGCCTCAGAGCTGAGACCCTCTTCCAGCCACCCTTGGGACAGACCACCCCCCGATGTACCTGCCCAAGTGAATGATTGTGTCCTGCTTGTGACTCAGGAGCCTGCCCACAGCCTGCCGGGAACAGAGCAGACCTAAACACGACCCTCTGGTCATTATGCAAAGGCAAAGCGTGGTCCCTCCAAGATGGGGAACATCGAAAGGTGGCTCAGAGCCCAGACCCTTGTCCAGCCACCCCTGGGACAGACCACCCCCGATGTACATGCCCAAGTGAATTATTGCATCCTGTTGTGCATCAGGAGCCCACCCACAACCCCCAGGACTAGAGCAGACCTAAACACGACCCTCTGGTCACTCTGCAAGGGCAAAATGTGGCTTCTCCAAGACAGGGACCTGTGAAAAAGGGCTCCACGACCCTCTGGTCACTCTGCAAAGGCAAAGCATGGTCTCTCCAAGTCGGGGAACCCAAAAGGGTGCTCAGAGCCGAGTCCTTCGTCCAGCCGCCCCTGGGACAGACCACCCCCCAATGTACCTGCCAGAGTGAATTACTGCATCCTGCTTGTGCCACAGGAGCCCATCCACAGCCCGCCGGGACCAGAGCAGACCTAAACACGACCCTCTGGTCACTCTGCAAAGGCAAAGCGTGGTCCCTACAAGACGGGCATCCCTGAAAGGGGGCTCAGACCTGAGACCCTCTTACAGCTGCCCCTCAGACAGACCACCCCGATGTACCTGCCAGAGTGAATTATTGTGTCCAGCTTACACCTCAGGAGCCCATCCACAGCCCGCTGGGACCAGAGCAGACCTAAACACGACACTCTGGTCACTCTGCAAAGGCAAATCTTGGTCCCTCTGAGACGGGGAACCATGAAAGGTGGCTCAGATTCGAGACCCATGTCCAGCTGCATAAGGGACAGACCACCCCCCGATGTACCTGCCCAAGTGAATTATTGCAACCTGCTGAAACCTCAGGAGCCCACCTACAGCCCACCAGGACCACAGCAGAACTAATCACAACCCTCTAGTCACTCTGCAAAGGCAAATTGTGGTTTCTCCAGGGACCCCCAAAAGAGGGATCAGAATCGAGAACCTCTTCCAGCCGCCCCTGGGATAGACCACCCCCCAATGTACCTCCCGGAGTGTATTATTGTGTCCTGCCTGCGCCTCAGGAGCCTGCCCACAACCTGCCTAAACATGACTGTCTTGTCACTCTGCAAAGGCAAAGCATGGTTTATCCGAGATGGGGACCCCCAAAAAAGGGCTCAAAGGCGAGACCCTCTTCCAGCTTCCCCTGGGACAAACCCCCAATGGTCCCGCCCAACTGAATTACGGCTTCCTAACTGATCATCAGGAGCCCTCCCATAGTCCGTCATGACCAGAGCATATCTAAACACGACCCTCTGGTCACTCTGCAAAGGCAAAGCGTGGTCCCTCCAAGACGGGGAACCCAAATGTGGGCTCAGAGCCGAGCCCCTGTTCCACCCGCCCCTGGGACAGACCACCCAGATGTACCTGCCAGAGTGAATTATTGCATCCTGCTTGTGCCTCAGGAGCCCATCCACAACCTGCCGGGACCAGAGCAGACCTAAACACGACCCTCTGGTCAGTCTGTAAAGGCAACGCGTGGTCCCTACGAGACGGGGACCCATGAAAGTGGTCTCAGAGCTGAGACCCACTTCCAGCCGCCCCTGGAACAGACCACCCCCCTGATGTACCTGCCTGAGTGAATTATTGCATCTGCTTGCATCTCAGGAGCCCACCCACAGCCTGCCAGAACCAGAGCAGACCTAAACAGGACCCTATAGTCACTCTGCAAAGGCAAAGTGTGGTTTCTCCGAGATGGGGAACTGAAAGAGGGCTCAGAGAAGAGACCCTCTTCCAGCCACCCCTGGGACAGACCAGGCCCCAATGTACCTGCCCGAGTGAATTATGGCTTCCTGTCTGTGCCTCAGGAGCCTGCCCATGGCCCACTGTGACAGAGCAGACCTGAACACTGCCCTCTGGTCACTCTGCAAAGCAAAGCATGGTTTCTCCGAGACGGGGACCCCTGAAAGAGGGCTCAGAGTCAAGACCCTCTTCAGGTGCCCCTGGGACATACCACCCATGGATGTACCTGCCCAAGTGAATTATGGTATCATGCCTGAGCTTCAAAGCCCACCCACAGCCTGCCGGGACCAGAGCAAACTTAACACAACACTCTGGGAACTCTGCAAAGGCAAAGCGTGGTCCCTCTGAGACGGGGACCCCTGAAAGGTGGCTCAGAGCTGAGACCCTCGTCCAGTCGAACCTGGGACAGACCACCCCGCAATGTACCTGCCCGAGTGAATTATTGTGTCCTGCTTGTGCCTCAGGAGCCCACCCACAGCCTGCCAGGACCAGAGCAGACCTAAACACAACCCTCTGGTCACTCTGCAAAGGCAAAGCGTGGTTTCTCTGAGACAGGGACCCCTAAAAAAGGGCTCAAAATCGAGACCCTCTTCCATCTGCTTCTGGGAGAAGCCAACCCCTGATGTACCCACCCGAGTGAAATATGTCATCCTGCCTGAGCATCAGGAGCCTGCCCACAGTCCGCTGGGACAAGAGCAAACCTAAACACGACCCTCTGGTCACTCTTCAAAGGCAAAGCATGGTCCCACCAAGACAGGGAATCCAAAAGGGGGCTCAGAGCCGCGACCCTCTTCCAGCCACCCCTGGAACAGACCACCCCCCGATATACCTGCCCGAGTGAATTATGGCTTCCTGTCTGTGCCTCAGGAGCCTGCCCACAGCCCACCGTGACAGAGCAGACCTGAACATGACTCTCTGGTCACTCTGCAAAGGCAAAAGGTGGTCCCTCCAAGACTAAGACCCCCAAAAGAGGGCTCAGAGTCAAGACCCACTTCCAGCCGCTCCTGAGAGAGACCACCCTCCTATGTACCTGCCCGAGTGAATTATGGCATCCTGCCTGCACCTCAGGAGACTGCCCAGAGCCTGCCAGGACCAGAGCAGACCAAACACGACCCTCTGGTCACTCTGCAAAGGCAAAGCGTGCTCCCTCCCGGACAGGGACCGCCGAAAGACTGCTCTGAGTCGAGACACTCTTCCAGCTGCCCCTGTGACTGAAACCCCCCGATGTACCTTCCCGAGTGTATTATGGCGACCTGCCTGTGCCTCAGAATCTGCCCTCAGCCCGCCGGTACCACAGCAGACCTAAAGACAACCCTCTGGTCACTCTGCAAAGCAAAGCATTGTTCCTCTGAGACAGGGACCCGCGAAAGAGGGCGTAGAGTCCAAAGCCTCTTCCAGCCGCCCCTAGGACAGACACCCCTGATGTACCTGCCTGAGTGAATTGTGGCATCCTGCCTGCGCCGCAGGATGCCACAATTCACTCAGGTAGGCACATCACCCATAGCCCGCTGGGACCAGAGCAGACATAAACACGACCCTCTGGTGACTCTGCAAAGGCAAAACATGGTCCCTGCGAGACGGGCACCCCCAAAAGTGGGCTCAGAGCCGAGACCCTCTTCCAACTGCCCCTCGGACAGACCACCCTGATGTACCTGCCAGAGTGAATTATTGCGTCCTGCTTGCACCTCAGGAGCCCATCCACAGCCAGCCGGGACCAGATAAGACCTAAACATGACCCTCTGGTCACTCTGCAAAGGCAAATCGTGGTCCCTCTGAGACGGGGAACCCCGACAGGTGGCTCAGAGCCAAGACCCTCATCCAGCTGCCAGAGGGACAGACCACCCCCTGATGTACCTGCCCGAGTGAATTATTGCGTCCTGCTTGTACCTCAGGAGCCCATCCACAGCCAGCCGTGACCAGAGAAGACCTAAACACGACCCTCTGGTCAATCTGCAAAGGCAAATCATGGTCCCTCCGAGATGGGGAACCCTGAAAGGTGGCTCAGAGTTGAGACCTTCCTCCAGCTGCCCAAGGGATAGACCACCCCCCGATGTACCTGTCCGAGTGAACTATTGCGTCCTGCTTTTGCCTCAGGAACCCACCCACAGCCGGCTGGGAACACAGCAGACCTAAACACGACCCTCTAGTCACTCTGCAAATGCAAAGCATAGTTTTTGTGACACAGGGACCCCCAAACGAGGGTTCAGAATTGAGACCTTCTTCCAGTCACCCATGGAACAGACCACCCCCCGATATACCTGCCCGAATGAATTATCGCGTCCTGCCTACACCTCAGGAGCACGCCCACAACCCGCCGGGACCAGAGCAGACCTAAACACGACCCTCTGGTCACTCTGCAAAGGCAAAGCATGGTCCCTCCGAATGGGGAACCGAAAAGGGGGCTCAGAGCCGAGACTCTCATCCAGCCACCCCTGGGACAGACCACCCACCAATGTACCTGCCTGAGTGAATTATTGCATCCTGCCTGCACCTCAGAAGCCCACCCACAGTCTGCTAAGACCAAAGCACACCTAAACATGAATGTCCGGTCACTGTGCAAAGGCAAAGCGTGGTTTCTCTGAGATGGGGGCCCCCGAAAGAGGACTCAGAGCCAAGACCCTCTTCCAGCCATCCCTGGGACAGATCATCCCCGATGTACCTGACCGAGTGAATTATCGCATCCTACCTGCACCTCAGGAGCACTCCCACAAGCCACCGGGACCAGAGCATACCTAAACACGAACCTCTGGTAACTCTGCAAAGGCAAAGTGTGGTTTCTCCGAGACGGGGATCCCTAAAAAAGGGCTCAAAGTCGAGACCCTCTTCCAGCCTCCCCTGGGACAGACCACCCCCCAATGTTCCCACCCGAGTGAATTATGGTGTCCTGCCTGAGCATCAGGAGCCTGCCCACAGTCCTCCAGGACAAGAGCAGACCTAAACACAACACTCTGGTCACTCTTCAAAGGCAAATCGTGGTCCTTCCGAGACAGGGAATCCAAAAGGGGGCTCAGAGCCGAGACCCTCTTCCAGCCACCCCTGGGACAGACCACCCCCAGATATACCTGCCCGAATGAATTATGGCTTCCTGCCTGCGCCTCAGGAGCCTGCTCACAGCCCACTGTGACCAGAGCAGACCTGAACATGGCCCTCTGGTCACTCTGCAAAGGCAAAGGGTGGTCCCTCCGAGACAGGGACCCCAGAAAGAGGGCTCAGATTCGAGACCCTCTTCCAGCCGCTCCTGGGACAGACCACCCCTCGATGTACCTGCCTGAGTGAATTATGACATCCTGCCTGCACCTCAGGAGAATGCCCAGAGCCTGCCGGGACCAGAGCAGAACAAACACGACCCTCTGGTCACTCTGCAAAGGCAAAACATGGTCCCTCCCAGACGAGGACCCCCAAAAGAGTGCTCTGAGTCGAGACACTCTTCCAGCTGCCCCTGTGACTGAACCCCCCTGATGTACCTTCCTGAGTGTATTATGGCAACCTGCCTGTGCCTCAGAACCTGCCCACAGCCTGCCAGTAAAAGAGCAGACCAAAACACAACCCTCTGGTCACTCTGCAAAGGCAAAGTGTTGTCCCTACGAGACGGGGAACCCCAAAAGGTGGCTCAGAGACGAGACCCTCGTCCAGCTGCCCAAGGACCACCCCCACAAATACCTGCCTGAGTGAATTATTGCATCCTCCTTGCGCCTCAGGAGCCCACCCACAGCCTGCCAGGACCTCAACAGACCTAAACACGACACTCTAGTCACTCTGCAAAGGCAAAGCATGGTTTCTCTGAGACGGGGAAATTAAAGAGGGCTCAGAGATGAGACACTCTTCCAGCTGCCCCTGGGACATTCCACCCCACGATGTACCTGCCCCAGTGTATTATTGCGTCCTGTCTGCACCTCAGGAGCCTGCCCACAACCTGCCGGGATGAGAGCAGACCTAAACATGAACCTCTGGTCACTCTACAAAGGCAAAGCATGGTTTCTCCAAGACGGGGACCACCAAAAAAGGGTTCAAAGTGGAGACCCTTTTCCAGCCGCCCCTGGGACAGACCACCCCCCAATGTTCCAGCCTGACTGAATTATGTCTCCTGCCAGAGCATCAGGAGCCCGCCCACAGTCCGCCATAACCAGAGCAGACCTAAACACGACCTGCTGGTCACTCTGCAAAGGCAAAGCGTGGTCCCTACGAGACGGTGACCCCCGAAAGGGGGCTCAGAGCCGAGACCCTCTTCGAGCCTCCCCTAGGACAGACCACCCCCCGATGTACCTCCCTGAGTGAATTATTGCATCCTGCTTTCACATCAGGAGCCCTCCCACAGCCTGCCGGGACCAGAGCAGACCTAAACACGACCCTCTAGTCACTCTGCAAAGGCAAAGCGTGGTTTCTCCGAGATGGGGACACCCGAAAGAGGGCTCAGAGTTGAGATCCTCTTCCAGCCACCCCTCAGACATACTATCGACAGATGTACCTGCCCGAGTGAATTATGGCATCTTGCCTGCACCTCAGGAGCCTGCCCAGAGCCCACCGGGACCAGAGCAGACTTAAACACGAATCTTTGCTCACTCTGCAAAGACAAAGTGTGGTTTCTCCAATACAGGGCCCCCCCAAAAAGGGCTTAGAGTCGAGACCCACTTCCAGCTGCCTCTGGGATAGACCACCCCCCAATGTACCCACCTGAGTGAATTATGGCATCCTGCCTGAGCATCAGGAACCCACCCACAGCCCGCCAGGACAAGAGCAGACCTAAACACGACCCTCTGGTCACTCTGCAAATGCAAAGCATGGTCCCTCTGAGACGGGGACCCTGGGAAGGGGGCTCAGATCCGAGACCCTCTTCCAGCTGCCCCTGGGACACACCATCCCCCGATATACCAGGCCGAGTGAATTATTGCGTCCTGCTTGTGCCTCAGGAGCCTACCCACAGCCTGCTGGGATCAGAGCATACCTAAACACAACCCTCTGGTCACTCTGCAAAGGCAAAGTGTGGTTTCTCCGAGACAGGGACCCCCAAAAGTGGGATGAGAGCCGAGACCCTCTTCCAGCCGCCCCTGGGACAGACCACCCCCCGATATACATGCTGGAGTGAATTTCTGCATCTTGCTTGCGCCTCAGAAGCCCATCCACATCCCGCCGGGACCAGAGCAGTCCAAAACACGACCCTCTGATAACTGCAAAGACAAATCGTGGTCCCTCCGAGGGACGGGGAACCCCGAAAGGTGGCTCAGAGCTGAGACCCTCGTCCAGCCGCCCCAGGGACAGACCATCCCCTGAGGTACCTGCCAGAGTGAATTATTGCATCCTGCTTCTGCCTCAGGAGCCCACCCACAGCCCGTGGGACCACAGCAGACCTAAACACGACCCTCTAGTCACTTTGCATAGGCAAAGCATGGTTTCTCTGAGACGGGGGCCCCCAAAAGAGGTTTCAGAGTCGAGACCCTCTTCCAGCTGCCCCTGGGACAGACCACTCCCCGATGTACCTGCCCGAGTGAATTACCACGTCCTGCCTGAGCCTCAGGAGCCGGCCCACAACCCGCCAGGACCAAAGCAGACCTAAACACGACCCTATAGTCATTCTGCAAAGGCAAAGCATGGTTTCTCCGAGATGGGGACCCCCAAAAGAAGGCTCAGATTCAAGACCATCTTCCAGCCACACCTGGGACAGAACACCCCCAGATGTACCTGCCCGAGTGAATTATGGAGTTCTGCCTGCGCCTCAGGGGCCCGCCCACAGCCTGCTGGGACCAGAGCAGACCTAAACACGAATCTCTGGTCACTCTGCAAAGGCAAGGCATGGTTTCTCCGAGATGGGGATCCCCGAAAAAGGGCTCAAAGTCGAGACCTTCTTCAAGCCGCCCCTGGGACAGACCACCCCCCAATTTATCTGCCCGAGTGAATTACCGCATCCTCCCTGACCTCAGGTGCCTGCCCACAACCCGCCTGGACCAGAGAAGACCTAAACACGACCCTCTACTCATTCTGCAAAGGCAAAGCGTGGTTTCTCTGAGACAGGGACCCCCGAAAGAAGGCTCAGAGTCGAGACCCTCTTCCAGCCACCCCTGGGACAGACCAACCCCGGATGTACCTGCCCAAGTGAATTATGGCATCCTGCCTGTGCCTCAGGAGCCCGCCCACAGCTCGCTGGGAACAGAGCAGACCTAAACACGAATATCTGGTCACTCTGCAAAGGCAAAGCATGGTTTCTCTGAGACGGGGATCCCTGAAAAAGGACTCAAAGTCGAGACCCTCTTCAAGCCTCCCCTGGGACAGACCACCCCCCAATGTTCCCACACGAGTGAATTATGGCATCCTGCCTGAGCATCAGGAGCCCGCCCACAGTCCGCCAGGACCAGAGCAGACCTAAAAACGACCCTCTGGTCACTCTGCAAAGGCAAAGTGTGGTCCCTCCTAGACGGGGAACTCAAAAGGGGGCTCAGAGTCGAGACCCTCATCCAGCCACACCTGGGACAAACCACCCCCCAATGTACCTGCCCGAGTGAATTATTGCGTCCTGCTTGCACCTCAGGAGCCCACCCACAGACCACCGGGACCAGAGCAGACCTAAACATGGTCACTCTGCAAAGGCAAAGTGTGGTTTCTCTGAGACGGGCACCCCAGAAAGAGGGCTCAGGGCCAAGTCCCTCTTCCAGCTGCCCCTGGGACAGACCACCCCCTGATGCACCTGCCAGAGTGAATTGTTGCATCCTGCTTGTGCCTCAGGAGCCCATCAACAGCCCACCAAGAACAGAGCACACCTGAACACGAGCGTCTGGTCACTCTGCAAAGGCAAAGTGTGGTTTCTCTGAGACAGGGACCCCTGAAATTGGGCTCATAGCCGAGACCCTCTTCCAGTCACCCCTGGGACAGACCACCCCCAATGCACCTGCCGGAGTGAATTATTGTGTCCTGCTTGTGCCTCAGGAGCCCATCCACAGCCCACTGGGACCAGAGGAGACCTAAACACGACACTCTGTTCACTCTGCAAAGGCAAATTGTGGTCCCTCCAAGACGGGGAACCCCAAAAGGTGGCTCAGAGTCGAGACCTTCCTCCAGCCACCTGAGGGACAGACCACCTCCCGATGTACCTGCCTGAGTGAATTATTGCATCCTTCTTTCACCTCAGGAGCCCACCCACAGCCCACTGGGACCACAGCAGACCTAAACTTGACCCTCTAGTCACTCTGAAAATGCAAAGCGTGGTTTCTCTGACACGTGGACCCCCAAACGAGGGCTCAGAATCAAAACCCTCTTCCAGCCACCCATGGGACAGACCACCCCCCAATGTACCTGCCCGAGTGAACTATCCATCCTGCCTGCACCTCAGGGGCAAGCCCACAACCCCCCGTAACAAGAGCAAACCTAAACACAACCCTCTGGTCACTCTGCAAAGGTAAAGTGTGGTTTCTCCAAGACGGGGACCCCTAAAAAAGGGCTCAAAGTCGAGACCTCTTCCAGCCGCCCCTGGGACAGACCACCCCCCAATGTTCCTGCCTGAGTGAATTATGGCATCCTGCCTGAGCATCAGGAGCCTGCCCACAGTCCGTCAGGACCAGAGCAGACCTAAACACGACCCTCTGGTCAATCTTCAAAGGCAAATCATGGTCCCGCTGAGACAGGGAATCCAAATGGGGGCTCAGAGCTGAGACCCTCTTCCAGCCGCCCCTGGGACAGACCACCCCTGATATACCTGCCCGAATGAATTATGGCTTCCTGCCTGTGCCTCAGGAGCCTGCTCCCAGCCCACCGTGACCAGAGCAGACCTGAACATGACCCTCTGGTCACTCTGCAAAGGCAAAGGGTGGTCCCTCCAAGATGGGGACCCCTGAAAGGTGGCTCAGAGCTGAGACCCTCTTCCAGCCGCTCCTGGGACAGGCCACCCCCCAATGTACCTGCCCGAGTGAATTATGGCATCCTGCCTGCACCTCAGGAGACTGCCCAGAGCCCGCCGGGACCAGAGCAGACCAAACACCACCCTCTGGTCACTCTGCAAAGGCAAAGCGTGGTCCCTCCTAGACGGGGACCCCCGAAAGAGTGCTCTGAGTCGAGACCCTCTTCCAGCTGCCCCTGTGACTGATCACTCCCTGATGTACCTGCCCGAGTGTATTATGGTGACCTGCCTGTGCCTCAGAACCTGCCCACAGCCCACCAGTACAAGAGCAGACCTAAACACAACCCTCTGGGCACTCTGTAAAGGCAAAGCTTTGTCCCTCCGAGACAGGGACCCCTGAAAGAGAGCTCAGAGTCGAGAGCCTTTTCCAGCTGCCCCTAGGACAGATCACCCCCCAATGTACCTGCCCAAGTGAATTATGGCATCATGCGTACGCCTCAGGAGCCCGCCCTCAGCCCGCCGGGAGCAGAGCAGATCTAAACACAACCATCTGGTCACTCTGCAAAGGCAAAGCGTTGTCCCTCCAAGACGGGGACCCCCAAAATAGGGTTCAGAGTCACTCTCTTCCAGCCCTCCCTGGGACAGACCACCCCCAGATGTCCGAGCCCAAGTGAATTATGGCGTCCTGCCTGCGCCTGAGGAGACGGCCCACAGCCTGCCGGGACCAGAGAAGACCTAAACAGGTTCCTCTGGTCACTCTGCAAAGGCAATGCGTGGTCCCTCAGAGACGGGGACCCCCTTACAAGGGCTCAGAGTCAAGACCCTCTTCCAGCCGCCCCTGGGAAAAACCACCCTCAATGTACCTGCCCAAATGGATTTTGGTGTCCTGCTTGCACCTCAGGAAACTGCCCACAGCCTGCCTTGAGCAGAGCAGATCTAAACACATCCCTCTGGTCATGCTGCAAAGGCAAAGCATGTACCCTCCAAGACGGGGACCCCCGAAAGACGGCTCAGAGTCGAGACCCTCTTCTGGCCACCCCTGGGACAGTCCACCCCCTGATGTGCCTGCCCGAGTGAATTATGGCATCCTGCCTGCGCCTCTGGGACCCGACCACAGTCCACCAGGACCAGAGCAGATCTAAACACGACCCTCGGTTCACTCTGAAAAGGCAAAGTGTGGTCCCTCCGAAATGTGGACCCCCAAAAGAGGGCTCAGAGTCAAGACCCTCTTCCAGCCACCCCTGGGACAGACCACCTCCGCAATGTACCTGCCTGAGTGAATTTTGGCATCCTGTCTGCACCTCAGGAGCCCTCCCACAGTCCGCTGGGACCAGAGCAGATCTAAACATGACCCTCTAGTCACTCTGCAAAGGTAAATCGTGGTCCCTCTGAGACGGGAACCCCCAAAAGAGGGCTCAGAGTCGAGACCCTCTTCCAGCCCCCCGTGAGACAGACCACCTCCAGATGTCCCTGCTTGAGTGAATTATGGCATCCTGCCTGCGCCTCAGGAGACACGCCACAGCCCGCCAGGACCAGAGCAGTCCTAAACATGATGCTCAGGTCACTCTGCAAAGGCAACACGTGGTCCCTCAGAGATGGGAACACCTGAAAGAGGGCTCAAAGTCGAGACCCTCTTCCAGCCATCCCTGGGACAGACCACCCCCCAATGTACCTGCCCGAGTGAATTATGGTGTCCTGCCTGCACCTCAGGAGCCCGCCCACAGCCCACTGGGACAACAGCAGCCCTAAACACGACCCTCTGATCACTCTGCAAAGGCAAACCGTGGTCCCTCCGAGATGGGGACCCCCGAAAGAGGGCTCAGATTCGAGACCCTCTTCCAGCCGCCCCTGGGACAGACCACCCCCCTATGTACCTGCCCGAGTGAATAATGTCCTCCTGCCTGCACCTCAGGTTCCCACCCATAGGACGCCAGGACGAGAGCAGATCTAAACACGACCTTCTGGTCACTCTGCAAAGGCAAAGTGTGGTTTCTCCGAGACTGGGTCCCCCAAAAGAGGGCTCAGAGTTGAGACCATCTTCCAGCTGCCCCTGGGACAGACCACCCCCTGATGTACCTGCCTGGTGACTTATAGTTCCCTGCCTGCACCTCATGAGCCTGCCCACAGCCCGCCAGGACCTGAGTAGACCTAAACACGACCCTCTGGTCACTCTGCAAAGGCAAAACGTGGTCCCTCCAAGACAGGGAGCCCCGAAAGAAAGCTCAGATTCGAGACCCTCTTCCAGCCGCCCCTGGGAGAGACCACCCCCAGATGTACCTGCCTGAGTGAATTATGGCGTCCTGCCTGCACCTCAGGAGCCCACCCACAGCCCACTGGGACCAGAGCAGACCTAAACACAACCCTCTGGTCACTCTGCAAAGCCTGCCTGTTTATAATATCTGCCCTGGCACCAACTGTCTTTGATGCCTTTGGCAAAGCATTATCACAATCCCATAGCATATGGCCTGGAGCCCTGCCTGTCCCAACCTCCAGTTCTATGTTTCCCATCCCCCTGAAAGGTTCTGTATAAAATAACCCTGAGTTATAACTTTAAAACTGAGTTTTCCCCTTGTAGAATTACTCCTGGTCTCTGAGTTTTTCTTTCTCTCTGGGTCTTACTTCACATGTCTCTCATCCTCCCGCCTGGGGCTCAAGCTGGGGCTGGCCAGAGACAATCCTGAGGCTTGCACTACCATGGAGCTGTGAGCCGTGGTCCAATTAAGAAGAACATCATGTGGAAAGCAGCACACGCACATGATACACTTTAAAGGAACAAAAGACAATTAATATCAGAGGACGTACATCCACCCAGACAGGTCATTGTCTGTCATGCAGCCTTTTCCTCTTTCTATTGCTTCTTTCTCTCTCCTTTGTAGATTATTTGGTATTGTCACAGTGTGTGTTTTCTGTGACTATCCCTTTGTCTGGAGACATGGTTCTCATCCTCTGGAGCTGACTGCTCCCTACTTGGGTCTGAATCTTCCACACAGATTCTCTTTACCATCTTTGAAAGTTTCCTTTGTTTCTTTGCCACTGAAACTTAAGTAGTTTTCCCCAGTCAACCACTTCAGAGTATGACTTCTCTCCAACTCTCCCTTCGATTATATCATAGTGATTCCCACCACTGTTGCATTGACCACAGTCTCTCATTTAGGGTTCATTTGTTTTTGTCTTTCAAGTGTTTTTAGCTGCAGTGTTAGCTCATTTATTTGTGCTCTTTTTGTTTTTTTGTTTTTGTTTTTGTTTTTTTTTTTCAATGTAGGCACCCAGGGCTATAAACCTCCCTCTTAGGACTGCTTTTAAAGTATCCCATAGTTTTTGTATTTACTATGACCTCATTGTTAAGAAGTCCTCATACCTATTCTGATGTAGTATTGAATATGTCCTCATTCTTACCGTGACATCATACTTACTGTGACCACATTCCTAAAATTACTTCATCCCTACTGTGATATCTTCCCTGATGTGACCTCATTTCTATGTTGACTTCATCTGTAGCAAGAACTCATCAGTAGTGGGCCTTCAAACCTGATATGACCTCATACTTACTGTGACCTCTTATCAATTGTGACCTCATTCCTACTGTGGCACTATCCTTATTTTGTCACCATCCATACTCTGACCTCATTCTTACTGTGACATCATACCTACTGTGACTACACATCTATTATTAACTCATTCCTTCCGTGACCTCATTCTTACAGTGACCTCACTCTTACAATGACCTCATACCTTCTGTGAACTCACATCTTTTGTGACCTCATTCCTCCTGCGACATCATTTTTATTTTGACATCAACATTAGTGTGACCTCATTCCTACAGTAACATAATCTTTACTGTGACCTCATTTTCACCCTGAGCTCATCCTTACTCTGATGTAGTATTGAATATGACCTTGTTCCTAATGTGTCATTTTACTTACTTTGTCCTCATTCATACTCTGACCAGAATCCTACTGCAACATCATTTTTACTTTGACATCATCCTCTATCTGACCTCGTTCTTACAGTGAACTCATTCCTACTATGACCTCATATCTATTATGATCTCATTCCAACTGTGACATCATTCTTACTATGACTTTATTCTTAAAATGACATTGTTCTGACTGTGACCTCTTATCTAATATAAACTCATAGATACTGTGGCATCATCCTTACTCAGACATCATGCTGACTGTCACCTCATTGCTACACTGACCTCATCTCTACATTAACCTCATATTTAAAATTACCTCATTCCTAAAGTGACATCATACTTACTGTGACCTCATTCCTATAGTAAACTCGTAAGTACTGAGACCTCATCCCTAATGTGACCTCATGTATATTGTGACTTCAACCATACAGAGAACACATCCCTTGTGTGACATCAACCCTACTATGACCTCATCCCTACTGTGACCTCATATCAATTTTGACCTCATTCCTTCTGTGGCATCTTACTTATTGATTGTGATGTCATATTTACAGTGACCTGTTCCTACAGTGACATCATTCCTACTGTGACCTCATATCTAATAGGATATCATTCCTACTGTGACAACAATTTTTCTGACATGATGCTTATTGTGATAGCCTTCCTACACTGAACTCATATCTAATATGACCTCATCCCAACTATGACCTGGATATCTAATATCTCCTCATACCTACAGTGACATCCTTATTATGTCCTCATTCCTACAATGACCTCATCCCTACTGTAAACTCACAACAATTGTGACCTCATTCCTACTGTGACATCATCCTTATGATGATATCAACCTTTCTGTGAGTTCATGTCTACAAAGTCTTCATAACTACTGTGGCCTCATACCTAGTGAATCCTTCATTTGTAGTGTGTACTCTAAATAGTGTGACCTCAGCCTTACTATGACCTCATCTCTACTATGACTTCATATCTAGTATGACATCATTCCTACTAGGACATCTTCCTTACTCTTACATCATGCTAAATGAGACCTCCTGAATACTGTGACCTCATATCTAAAATAACTTCATTCCTACTGTGACATCATACTTACTATGCAACATTCCTACAATGATCTCATCCTTCCTGTGATAGCTTCCCTAATATGACCTCATGTATATGGTGACTTCTTCCATAGTAAGAACTCATCAATAGTGGGGCCTCTTACCTAATATGACCTCATCCTTACTAGGACCTCATATCAATTGTGATCTCATTCCTTCTCTGAAATCATTTTTATTTTGACATCCACCTTACTGTGACCTCATTCGAACCATGACATCATTTTTACTCTGGCCTCATTCTTACCATGACCTCATCCCTACTCTGATGCAATATTGATTATGACCTCATTCCTACTATGTCATCATACTTACCTTGTCCTCATCAATATTCTGTCCATAATCCTACTATGACATTATTTTTATTTTTATCTCCTTCTCTTTCTGACGTCATACTTACAGTGACCTCATTCCTACTGTGATCTCATATCTATTATTATTTTATGCATACTGTGACATCATCCTTAATCAGATATCATGCTGACTGACCTCATTCATAAAGTGACCTCAAACCTACTGAGACCTCATATGTTTTATGACCTCATTCCTACTGTGACACCATCCTTACTGTGACATTCCTACAAAGACCTCATACCTAGTGTGTCCCTATCCCTAATGTGACCTCATCTCTATTGTAACTTCATAGTAGTGAAGAAATCATCCCTAGTGTGGCATCAACCCTACTATGACCTCATTCCTCCTGTGACCTCATATCAATTGTCACCTTATTACTGCTATGACATTTTCCTTATTGTGTCATCATCTTTACTGTGACCTTGTTCCTACAGTTACATCATTCCTACTCGACCTTATATCTCATATAATCTCATTCCTACTAGGACATCATAATTATTGTGAAATTATGATTATTGTGATGTCATTCCTACAGTGGCCTCATCCCTATTCTGACCCCATCCATACTCTGACCTCATATTTAATAAGACCTCATATCTAATATTACCTCATACCTACAGTGACATCATTCTTATTATAACCTCATTCCCACAATAGCCTCAACCCTACTGTGAACTCACATCTCTTCTAACCTCATTCCTACTGTGACCTCATTTTTATTTTGACATCAACCTTACTGTGACCTCATTCTTACTGTTAAATCATCTTACTGTGAGCTCTTTTTTACCTTGACCTCATCCCTACTATGACATAATATTGAATATGATCTCATTCCTACTGTGACATCATTCTTACTTTGACATCATGCTGACTGTGACCTCATTGCTGCACTGAATTCATCCTGACTGTGACCTCATATCTAAAATGATCTCATTCCTATTGTGAAATACTTACTGTGACCTCTTACCTACAGTGACCACATCCCTACTCTGACATCTTCCCTCATGTGACCTCATCTCTATTGTGATATCATCCATAGGGAGAACTTATCATTAATGGGACCTCAACCCTAATATGACCTCATCCTTACTGTTTCCTCATATCAGTTGTGACCTCATTCCTACTGTGACATTATCCTTACTTTGCAATCATCCCTATTCTGACTATGGTGGTTTGAGTGATAGTGGACCCATAGGCTTTAAGTATTCATACATTTTGTCCCCAGTTGATGGCACTGTTCTGGGAGATCTTAGAAGGTGTGGCCATGCTGAAGGAAGTATGTCACTGGGGGCAGGCTTGGTGAGTTTGACACACCTTGCAGTCTCCAGCCTCTCTCTCTCTCTCTCTCTCTCTCTCTCTCTCTCTCTCTCTCTCTCTCTCTCTCGACTTCCTGTGCTCATTGTGAGATGTGAACCTCAGCTTTCTGTTCCAGCCCAGGCCACCATGCCTTCTGCCACAATGGACTCTGATTCCTTGGATCTGTTAATCATAAGCTCAAATAAACTCTTTCTTTTATAATTTCCCTTGGTCATGGTGGTTTATCACAGCAACAGAAAGTGACTCATTCCTCATTCCTAATGTGACGTCATTTTCTTTGACATACTTGTGACCTCATTCATGCAGTGATGTCAATCCTACTGTGACCTCATATATTATGACCTCATTTTTACCAGGACTCCATAGCTACTGTGACCTCATCCCTAATGTGACCTCATCTATATAGTGACTACGTCTGTAGTCAGAACTCATCCCTAGTGTGACATCAAACCTACTATGACCTCATTCCTACTGTGACATCTTCCTTATTCTTACTGAGACCTTGTTCCTGCAGTCACATCATACCTACTGTGACTATATATCTAATATGACCTCATTCCGAATGTGGCATCATAATTATTGTGACAATCTGCTTATTGTGACATCATTCTTACAGTGATCTCATCCATAATCTGACTTCATTTGTACTCTGACCTCATATATAATATGACCTCATACCTACAGTGACATCATCCTCATTGTGATCTTATTCCTACAATTAATTCATTGCTACTGTGAATGCACATCTATTGTCACTCAATTCCTACTTTGACATAATTTTTATTTGACATCATCTTTACTGTGACATAATTCCTACAGTGTCCTAATCCCTACTCTGATGTAATATTGAATATGACCTGATTCTTAATGTGACTTCTTCCTTACAATGTTATCATACTAATATTGACTTCATGCCTACAATGGGGTCATACCTACAGTGACTTCATATGAACTGGGTCCTCATATCTATTGTGAGTTCATCTGTAGTCAGATCAAAACCCTAGTATAACTTCAACCTTATATGATCTCATCTCTATTGTGACTTAATATCTAGTATCAGCTAATTCCAACTGTGACATCATACTTACCCTGACATCATGCTGAATGTGACCACATTTCTGCACTGACCTCATTCTTTCTGTGACTTCATATCTAAAATGACCTCATTCCTACTGTGACTTCTGTAATGTGACCTCATCTCTATGATGACTTCATCCATAGCCTGAAATCAATAATGGGCAATCATTCCTTATATTACATCATCCTTATTGTGACCTTATATCAATTGTGACCTCATTCCTACTGTGACATTAACATTACTTGGTCATCATCCATAATCTGACCTCATTACTATTGTGACATCTTTTTCTCTGACATATTTACTGTGACCTCATTACAGTAACCTCAATCCTACTGTGACCTCATCTTAACAATGACTTCATAGCTACGTTGACCTCATCCCTAATATGGACTCATCTCTACTGTGACTTTTTCTGTAGTGAGAATTCATCCCTAATGTGACTTCAACCCTAAAATTACCTCAGCCCTACTGTTACCTCATATATAATGTGAGCTCATTCCTACTGTGACGTGTTCATTTTTCCTACAGTGACATCATCCCTACTGTGACCTCATATCTAATATGACCTAATTCCTACTGTGACATCATAATTGTTGTGACATCTTCCTCATGGTGACCTCATTCCTAAAGTGACTTCGTAGGTACTGTGACCTCATTCCTAATGTGACCTCATCTCTACTGTGACCTCAGATCCATATTGACATCAATCCTACTGTGACATGTTCCTTATTGTGATGTCACAATACTGTGACATTTTTGCTACAGTGACATCATCCCTACTGTGACCTCATATATAAATGAGCTCATTCCTAGTGGGACCTCATTGCTACTGTAACATCATATCTAAAATGAGCATATTCCTTCTGTGACATCTTGTCTAATGTGAACTCATCTCTATGGTGACTTCATCCATAGCAAGAAGTAAATAGTGGGTCCTCAAACCTAATATGACCTCATTGTTACTCTGACCTCATATCAATTGTGACCTCATTCCTACTGTGACATTATCCTTACTTTGTGATCATCCATACACTGACCAAATTCCTACTATGACATCATGCCTACTGTGACATCATACTTACTATGACCTCACTCCTATAATGACCTCGTCCATTCTGTGTACTCACATCTATTGTGACCTCATACCCTGACATCATCTTTACTTTGACTTCATTTCTCCCATGACTTCATCTCTATTGTGACTTCATTCATAGTGAGAACTCACCCAAATTGCTATGTAATCCCTATTATGACCTCATAAGTACTGGTACCTCATATATAATATGATGTCATTCCTATCGTGACATAATATTTTGTGACCTCATTCCTACAGTGACCTCATCTCTACTCTGATCAGTCCTGCAGATGTGTGCTTTGCTTTGTGACATTATCTTTACTGTGACCTCATTCCTACAGTGACCTCGTCTGTGCTCTGATGTAATATCAAATATGATCTCATTCCTACTGTGACATATTCCTTAGGATGATATCATCCTTACTGTGACCTCATGCTTATAAAATTTTCATATCTATTGTAACCTCATTCCTACTGTGTCCTCTTGTCCATAGTGACTTCATATGTATTCAGAACACATCCCTAGTGTGACCTTAAGTTTATTATGACCTCATATTTACTGTGACCTCATTCCTATAGTATCACCATCCTTGCTCAGACATCATGCTGAATGTGACCCCTTTGCTACATGTACCTCATGTCAACTGTGACCTCATATTAATTATGACCATATTTGTACTGTGACATTATCCTTACATTGTCATCATCCACACTCTAACATCATTCTTATTGTGACATCATTTTTACATCATTCTTACTCTGACCTCAGTCCTACTGTGACCTCATATCTATTATGACATCTTTCCTACTGTGACATCATCCTTACTCTGACATCATGCTGACTGTGCCCTCATTGCTATACTGACCCCATCCCTAATGTGACCTCATATCTAGTATGACCTCATTCCTACATGGACATTATTCTTATGTTGACATCATGCTGACTATGTTCTCATTGCTATAAGGACCTCAGACCAACTGTGACCTCATATCTAAAATGAACTCGTTCCTACAGTGACATGATTCTTTTTTTAAAGATTTGTTTATTTATTGTTATTTTTTATTTTTTTATTTTCGTATGTGTACGAATGTACTGTCTGCTTGCAGATTTGTGCACCCGTGTCATGCAATGCTGTGGAGGTCAGAAGAGGGTGTTGGATTCCCCTGGAACTGGAGTTAAAGACAGTTCTCAGCCGCCATGTGGGTACTGGGGACCAAACTCAGGTCCCCTGCAAGAGCAGTTGGTGCTCTTAAATGCTAGGCCATCTCTCCAGCCCTAATTGACATTATTCTTACTGGACCCAACTCCAACAATGATCTCATCTCTACTGTGACTTCATCAATATTGTCATTTCATTCATAGTGAGAACTCATCCATAGTGTTATCTCATCCCTACTATGACCTCATAAGTACTGGGGCCTCATGTCTAATATGACCTCATTTCTACCATGACATCATATTTACTGTGACCTCATCCATACTCTGATGTAATGTTGAATAAGACCTCCTTCCTACTGTGACAACATCATTAGCATGAACTCATCAATAATATTACCTCATCCTTATTTTGACCTTATATCAATTGTAACCTCATTCCTACCATGAAATTATCCTTAATTTGTCATCATCCATACACTTCCCTCATTCTTATAGTGAAATCATACTTACTCTGACCCCATTACTACAGTAAACTCAATCTTATTGTGACCTCATATCTATTATGTCCTCTTTCCTACTGGGACATCATTCTTACTGTGACCTCATTACGCCAATGACTTCATAGCTATTGTGACCTCATCTCTATTGTGACTTCTTCAGTAGTGTGAATTTAGTCCAAGTGTGACATCAACCCTACTATGCCCTCATCCCTACTGTGACCTCATATATATGGTGTTGTAATTCCTACTGTTATATGTTCCTTTATGTAATGTCACCTTTACTGTAACCTTCTTCCTACATTGACATCATTAATAATCTGATATCATATCTAATATGACCTGATTCCTACTGTGACATCATAATTATTGTGACCTCATGCTTATTTTGATGTCATTCCTAAGTGACCTCATCCCTCTTCTGACCTCATCCCTACACTGACATTATCCCTATTCTGACCTCATAACTACAGTGACTTCATCCTTTTGTGACCTTATTCCTATAATTAAATCATACCTACTGTGAATTCACATCTCTTGTGACCTCATTCCTCCTATAACACCATTTGTATTTTGACATAATCTTTACTGGGACCTCATTCCTACCATGACCTCAACCCTACTCTTATGTTATATTGAATATGATCTCATTCTTTCTGTAACATCATCCTTATGATGATATCATCCTTACTGTGACCTCATGCATAAAAATACTTCATAGGTACTGTGACCTCATCCCTACTGTGTCCTCATATCTATTGTTACTTCATCTTTAGTCAGCATATAGCCCTAGTGTGATTTCAACATTACTATGACCTCCTTTCTACTGTGACTTCATATCTAGTATGAACTCATTCTTACAGTGACATCATCCTTACTCTTTTTTACTTGGACATCATATTTTCTGAGACACCATACTCTGACTTCATTCCTACAGTGACTTCAATCCTACTATGACATCATATCTATTATGACATCATTTCTACTGTGACATCATCCTTACCATGACCTCATTCCCACATTGACCTCATAGCTACTGGGACCTCATCTATACATAATGTGACCTCATATAAAATGACCTCATTCTTACTGTAATATAATAATTGTGACATCATGCTTATTGTGACCTCATTCCTACAGTGACCTCATCACTTCTCTGACCTTTTCCCTATTCTGGCGTCAAATCTAATATGACCTGATACCTACAATGACATCATCCTTACTGTGACCTCATTCCTAGAATGAACTCATCCCTACTCTGTCCTATCTATTATGACCTTATTCCTACTGTGACATTATCCTCACTGTGACAACAATCTTACTGTGTCCTCATTCCTATAATGTCCTAATAGTTACTCTAACCTCATCCCTAATTGTCTTCATCTCTATTGAGTCTTCATCTGTAGGGAGAAATAATCTTCACTGTGACTTCAACTGTAATAAGACTTCGTCCTTCTGTGACCTCATATCTCCTGTGACCTCATTCATACTGCGACATCACACTTGCATTAGTCAGGGTTCTCTAAAGAAACAGAAGCAACAGGACAAATATAGAGCTATATAAAATTTATTGATTTGCACATGTGACAGAGTTCAAGGAGTCCAACAGTAGACGTGCTGCACAGGAGAGGCTGAGAATCCAGGGAACTGCTCAGTCCGCAAGGCTGGATGTGTCAGTAGTCCCAAACTGGTGCTGAAGGCCCAGTGGATTCCAGGAGATCTGCCGGTCTCAGTACACGCTGGGATCTGAAGGGTTGATCACAGCAGCAAGACAAATTCACCAGATGAGAGAGGCAAGCCGTGAGAAAAAAGGGACCAACTCCCTCTGCCATGGCCTTTTATACTGCCTGCCAGCAGAAGGTAACACCCACATTTGGGGTGGGCCATCCGTGTTGAGGTGGTCCAATCCAGAGATCCTTTTCCTCTTATTTGTTCCTTAGTCCAGTCAAGTTGACACCCAGGATTAACCATCACAAGTCCACCCCTTGTCAACTTGGTACCCAATAAATAGCCTCTCCTTATGTTATTTTTAAATGTCAACTGCAAACAATGGCAAGGTCATAATTCCACCAAACATGTTATAAGTATCTCATGTGCAATAGCAAAGCATTATATCTTAGAGTAGGTGGTAATGTTCTTGAGGAACACTTAGTCCTTCAGTATCTAATAACCTAAATATGACAACACTTAACACTTATCTCAGTTGCACATTCAAAAGGGAACAACACAAGTATCTGCTT
>VZQC01006523.1:43764-108470 GCA_009823505.1 Rhizomys pruinosus
CCTCAGATAAAGAAAATCCCTCAGAATCCGAGGGTTCAAAATCCTCATCATCATGTTTCCCCCACACATCTCCATCCCAAGTTTCAGGGATCCACCCTTTCCCCACCAGTGCTCTCACTTTGACTGCTGACACTCTTCGGGGCTGGGAATTAAATTTGTGTTGTAAATCAGCCAAGCATATAATAAGGGCTCCAGCTTGATTTTCTACCACTTTAGCTCGTTGGCTACTGGAGAGAAGATTCTCTTCCAGAGCACACTTGGAAACTTTAAAACTGTTATTTCAAATCTGGAGCTGGTCGTTTTTATTACTGAGTTCCTTATTTTCCTCTATCACTTTATCCAGAGATGCTAGGAGCAACCAGGCAACATAATTATTTTCCTCATTTTTCTGCAATTTCTCAAACGTTTTATATACAGAGTTACTAAATCCCTTGCTTCTCACAAGAGGCGTGTTAGGTGAGTCAAATGGATCTATCTTCATAATTACATCAAATAGTCTGCACCAAGGATTATCATTCCTCTTCATGCCACCAGGAGAGACTTCAGTAACTCTAGGCTTCATTGGGTTGGAGAGCTGGCTCCAAAAACCACTAAGCCCACTAAAGAAATTCATCCTTTCGGTTCTGTTTCTCTAGAACCACTTCTGGTACCAAAATCTGTATTAGTCAGGGTTCTCTAAAGAAACAGAAGCAACAGGACGAATATATAGCTATCTATGATTTATTGATTTGCTCACATGACAGAGTTCAAGGAGTCCAACAGTAGCTGCACCACACTGGAGAGGCTGATAATCCAGGAACTGCTCAGTCTGCAAGGCTCGATGTCTCAGTAGTCCCAATCTGGTGCTGAATATCTGATGGATTCCAGGAGATCTGCCAGTCTCAGTACACGCTGGGATCCAAAGGGTTGATTACAGCAGAAAGACAAACTCACCAGATGAGAGAGGCAAGCCGCAGGAGAAAAATAAGGGACCAGCTCCCTCTGCCGTGGCCTTAAATACTGTCTGTGGGCAGAAGGTAAAGCCCACATTTGGGGTGGGCCATCTGGGTTGAGGTGGTCCAATCCGAAGATCCCTTTTCTCTTAATTGTTCCTTAGTCCAGTCAAGGTGATACCCAGGGTTAACCATCACACATTCCCTCTTAGGACTGCTTTTAAGGCATCCCATAGGTTTTGTTGTGTTGTATTCCCATTGTCATTCAGTTCCAGGAATGCTTTTATTTCTTTCTTTATCACTTCCTTGTCCCATTCATTATTCAAGAGTATATTGTTTAGTCTCCACGTGTTCTTGTAGGCAGTAGGGCTTATCCTAGTGTTGATGTTGACCTTTATTGCATTGTGGTATGATAGAATGCATGAAATTATTTCAATATTTTTGTATTTGTGGATGTTTCTTCAGTGTCCCAGTATGTGGTCGATTTTGGAGAATGTTCTGTGTGGTGCTGAGTAGAAATTGTATTCTCTGTTATTAGGGTGGAATATTCGGGAGAGGTCTATGAGGTCCATTTGTTGTATCATATCGTTCAGTTCAGATGTCTCTCTGTTTATTCTTTGTCCTGTTGACCTATCCAAAGGACTCAGTGGGGTATTGAACTCCCCTACTATGTGTGTACTGGGGTTAGTGTGTGACTTGTGGTCCTGGAGAATTGTCTTTATAAAGTTCGGGGCACCAGAGTTTGAGGCATATATATTCATAATTGTGAAATCTTCTTGGTGAAATGTTCCTTTGATAAAAATGTAATGGCCTTCCTTGTCTCTTCTGATTTCTTTTACTTTGAAGTCTATTTTGTCTGATATTAAAATAGCAACACCTGCTTTCTTTTTGGTACCTTTTGCTTCGAATATTTTTTTCCACCCTTTCACTTTAAGGTGGTGCCTGTCCTTGAAGTTAAGATGTGTTTCATGTAGACAGCATATCGATGGATTCTGTTTCCTAATCCAATCTCCCAGTCTATGTCTTTTGATTGGGGAATTTTGTCCATTAATATTTAAGGTTACGACTGATAGGTTTGTGTTGCTTCCTTTTCCCTTGTTATCCATTTGCGATTTGGGTTTAGTTTTCTACTTCTGCAGTTATGCTTTTATTGATTTCTCTTTCTATGTGCCTGGGGATGGTTGCTCCTTTCTTCTGTTCTTTGAATTGCTTCAAGTATTCTCTTAAGGGTTGCTTTTCCGGACATGTATTCTTTCAACTTGTTTATGTCGTGGAAGGTTTTTCTCTCTCCTTCAATTTTAATCGACATTTTTGCTGGGTATAGTAACCTGGGTTGGCATCTATTGTCCTTTAACACTGGGAATGCTTTGCTCCAGGTTCTTCTTGCTTTCATAGTTTGCGTTGAGAAGTCAGTTGTAATTCTGATAGGTTTCCCCTTATAGGTCACTTGTTTTTCTCTTGTGGCTTTAAGGATTTTGTCTTTGTTTTGGGTGTCTAGCATTTTAACTATGATGTGGCGTGGAGAATTTCTTTTCTGATCTTGGCTGTTTGGAGTTCTATGTTCTTCTTGTATTTGTATTTGTTTGTCTTTTTTTTAGTTTGGGGAACTTTTCATCTATTTTTCTGTTGAAGATATGATCAATACCATTCTCTTGGGATTCTTCTCCTTCCTCTATTCCTATGATGCGGAGGTTTGATCTTTTCATAGTGTTCCACAGTTCCTGGTTGTTCCACTTTTGAGTATTTTTAAATTTTTCATAATCTTTCCTTGAGGTTTTTAGTTGTTCTGTGCTATCTTCCAGGTCTGATATTCTTTGTTCTGCTTCCTCCATTCCATTTCTGAGGCTTTTTCCATTCCTTTCCTCTTGATTGGTTGAGGAGTGTTTGATTTCCTTTTTCATTTCCTCTTCTAATTTCTTTAGTATTTCTACTTCTTTTTGGAGCTTCTCAATCTCTTCCTTTAGGTCTTTGCTTCGCTAGTTGGTTTCCTTATCTTTTTCAGCATGTGATCTTTTCAGTGTTTCCAGTTCCTTCCAGAGTTTGTCATTCTCTCTCTCTCTCTCTCTCTCTCTCTCTCTCTCTCTCTCTCTCTCTCAGTCTTTCTTGAGTTCTTCATTCTCTTTTCTTTTTCTTTGATTTGTTCTTTATACTCCTGTAGTTCTTTAAATATGTTCCCAGTTGTCTTTCTGATATCTGTATCCTGGGCCTTCTGCAGAGGGAATCCCACTGTAGGAATCTTCCATAGGGTTGGTAGAGCTTGATGCAGGATTATCCTGCCCCTTTCCCGTGTTGTCTCTTCTTCATGTTCCTGACATATGAGCTTCTCCTTGCATGTATTCCAATGTAAGTCCTAAATGCCTCTTCCCTGTGTTGAAGGCTTGCTTTGCTTGCCTCCTTCAGATGCCTTTATAATCCCAGTTGGCGGGGGGGGGTGTGGGTGGGCTCTTTAGATTAACTATATTAAATCAATCAACAATCAGTCTTGCTGAAGCACCCAGCTGCTGCCTACCTACCTGTGCTTGCCTCAGCTGGTCTTGGGAGATCTCAGATCGTAACCTCATTCCTAAAGTGGCATCATCCTTACTTTGATCTCATCCATATTTTGACTTCCTACTGTGACATCATCCTTTTTTTGACATCATCCATACTCTAACCTCATTTCTATAGTTACCTCATCACTACTTTGACCTCAAATCTAATATGTCCTCTTTCCTACCAGAGATGTCCTCTTACTGTGATATCATTCTTACTATGACTTTAGTCCTACAATGATGGCATCACTAATGTAACATCATCTCTAATTTGCCTTCAGCCATAGTGAGAACTATTACCTAATGGGACCTCAACCCTAGTGTGAACTCATCTCTAATGTTCACTAATCCCTACTCTAACCTAATATCATCCTTGATGTTCTCCCTTGTGAAATATTGCCTATTGTGATCTCATCTCTACTTGAACTCATCACAACTCATCACTCATCCCTACTGTTACATCATCCCTATTTTGAACTCATCCCTACTGTGACCTAATCTCTACTGTTAACTAATTCCTATTGTGACCACATCCCTACTATTATCTCATATATATTTTGACCTCATAGATACTCTGACCTCATCCTTAGTGTGACTTCATCTCTATGGTGTCTTCATCTCTAGTGAGAACTCATCCCTAGTGTCACCTCAACTCTACTACGACCTCATCCCTACTTTGACATCATAACGATGGTGACCTCATTCCTACTGTGACATCATCCTTATTGTGATAACAAACTTACTGACACCTCATTCCTACAGTGAATTTACCCCTACTGTGACCTCATATCTAAAATGACCTCATTATTACTGTGACATCATACTTATTGTGACATCATCCTTACTAGGACATTATTCCTACAGTCACATCATACCTACTGTGGCCTCCTATCTAATATGACCTCATTCCTACTCTGAGATCACCCTTATTGTGACATCATGCTCATTGTGACCTCATTCCTACACTGATATCATCCCTTCTTTGACCTCATCCCTATTCTGACCACATATCTAATATAATCTCTTTTTTATTGTCACAACATCCATACTGTGTCTTCATTCATACAATGACCTCATCTCTACTGTGATCTCAGTTCTATTGTGACTTCAACCAACATGAGAACATCTTCCCTAATGTGAGATCATCATTATTGTCACTTCATTTGTAATGAGAATTTGTCCATAGTGGCACCTCATCCCTATTATTACCTCATAACTACTGGCACCTTAAATCAAATATTACCTCATTCTTTCTGTGACATCGTCATTACTGTGACCTCATTGCTTCAGTGACCTCATTCTTACTCTGACATATCAAACATGACATCATTCCTTAAGATGATATCATTCTATTCATGTGACCTCATGCATAGAATTACTTCTGAAATACCTACTGTGACCTCATCCCTACTGTGACCCTTTATCTGTTGTGACCTCATTCCTACTGTGACATCACCCTTATTTTGACATCGTCAATATTCTAACCTCATTTCTACAGTGACCTCATTCCTACTTTGACCTAATATCTGATGTGACCTCTTTCCTACCATGACTTCTGCTTACCATGACATAATCCTTACTGTGACATCATCCTTACTGTGAAATTATTCCTAAAATGACCTCATTCCTACTATGACCTCATCTCTAATCTGCCTTCATCTATAGTGAGTACTATTACCTCTTGTGATCTCAACCCTAGTGTGAACTCATCCCTAATGTTCACTCATCACTAGTATGAACTAATCCCTTCTTTGATCACAACCCTTGTGGGAAGTCATCCCTAGTGTGATCTCATTTCTAACTGGAACTCATTGAAACTTTGAACTCATCCCCGCTGTTACATGATCCCTAATATGAACTCATCCCTACTGTGACCTTATCCATACTGTGAACTCATCCCTATTGTGACCATGTCCCTACTGTTATCTCATACCTATTTTAAGCTCATACATACTGTAACCTGATCCTTACTGTGACTTCATCCTTAGTGAGAACTCACCCTTAGAGTCACCTCAAACCTACTATGACCTCATCCCTACTGTGACATCATATCTCAAATGATATCATACCTTCTGTGACATCATTCTTATTGTGAAATCATGCTTATTGTGACCTCATTCCTACACTGACCTTATCACTTCTGTGACCTCATCCTTACTCTAACCACATATCTTTCCTACTGTAACATAATCCTCACTGTGACCTCATATTTACTATGATCTCAACACTAACGTGATAACCTCCCTACTGTTATCTCATACCTATTTGGCATCATACCTACTGTGACCTCATTCTTACTGTGACTTCATCTCTATTGTTACTTCATCTCTACCGATAACTCATCCCTAGTATCACATCAAACCTACTATGACCTCATCCCTACTGTGAACTCATCCATACTGTGATCTCATCCCTACTGTGACCTCATATCTATTGTGACCTCATTCCTACTGTGATAATATCCTGATCTCATTATTACAATGATCTCATAGCTACTGTGACCTCATCCATAATGTGAACTCATCCCTACTGTGAACTCATCACTATTGTGACCACATCCCTAATATTATCTTATACATATTTTGACCTCATACCTACTGTGGCCTCATCTTTACTGTGACTTCATCTCTATTTTGACATTATCTCTAGTGAGAATTCATCCTTAGTATATAATCGAACCTACTATTACCTCATTCCTACTGTGACCTCAGTCCTACTGTGACATCATCCTTATTTTGACAACATTACGAGGATGTCATTCCTACAGTGACAACATCCATACTGTGACATCATATCTAGTATGACCTCATTCCTACTGTGACATCATATTTATTGTGACATCATGCTTATTGTGACATCATTCTTACACTGACCTCATATCTATTGTGACCTCACCACATATCTAAAATGACCTCTTTCTTATTGTGACATCATAGTTACTCTGACCTCATTCTCCATTGACCTCATCCCTACTGTGACATCTTCCCTACTGTGACCTCATCGACCCCTACTCTGACATCATATCTATTGTGACCTCATTACTACTGTGACATCTTCCTTATTGTGATGTCATTTTACTGTGTTCTTCTTCCTACAGTGACATCTCTAATGTGACCTCATCTCTGCTGTGAATTTATCCCTATTGTGACCACAAACCTACTGTTATACCTATTTTGACCTCACACCTACTGTGACCTGTGACTTCAGCTCTAGTGAGAATTCATTACTACTGTCACCTCTAGCGTCACTACACTGATCACATACCTACTGTGACTTTATCACTGATTTGACTTCATATCTAATATGATGGCATTCTTATTATGACATCATACTTAATGTGACCTCATTCCTACAATCACCTCATCCCTACTGTGACATCTTCCCTACTGTGACTTCATGTATATGTTGACTTCATTCACAGTGAGGACTCATCTACATTGGTCCCTCAGCCCTACTATGACCTCAACCCCACTGTGATCTCATACCTATTATGAATTCATCCTACAATGACCTCATTTTTACTTTGACAACATGCTAACTCTGACTTCATATCTACAATGACTTCAATTCTACAGTGACATCATACCTACTGTGACCTCATCTTCAATGTGACCTCTTTCCTAAAGTGACCTCGTCCCTTCTCTGACCACATATCTATTATGACTTAATTCTTACTCTGACATCATTCTTACTGTAACATCATCCTTACTGTGACCTCATTCCTACGAGTTAATAACTACTGTGATCTCACCTCTAATGTGACCTATTCTCTATTGTGACTTCATCTTTAGTAGGAACTCATCCCTAGAGTGACTTTAACGTCTTGTGAACAAATCTTTTTTGTAGTCTCATACCTATTTTCCCCTCATACATACTGTGAGCTCATCCCTACAGTTACCTCATCTTTATTATGACTTCATCACTAATGAGAGCTCATCCCTAGGTGAACTCAACCCTACTATGTGACCTCATATATATTGTGAACTCATTTGTACTGTGACATCATCCTTATTGTGACATCATTCTTACTATAATCTTGTTCCTAGAGTGATATCATACCTACTGTGACTTCATGTCTAAAATAACCTCACTCCTACCGTACATCATTGTTACTGTGACCTCGTTCCTACAATAATCACATCCCTACGGTGACATCTTCTTACTGTGACCTCATCTTTATTGTGACATCTGTAGTGAGAACTCATCCATAGTGGGACCTCAACCCTACTATGTCTTCATTCCTAATGTGGCCTCATATCAATTGTGACTTCATTCTTACTATGACATTATCCTTGCTTTTGCCATACTCTGATTTCATTCCTACTGTGAAATCATTTTTACTTTGACATCATATTTACTCTGTCTTCTTTCCTACAGTGACAATATCCTAACTTTGACTTCATGCCTATAATTACCTCATAACTACTGTGACTTCATGCCTACAGTGACCTCATCTCTATTGTGACTTCTTAACTCATCCCTAAACCCAAATCTATCCTCATCCCTACTGGTACCTCATATCTATTGTGACCTCATTCCTACTATGACATTATCCTTACTTTGAAATCATCCTTAATCTGACTTCTTTCCTATAATGACTTCATCCATACTGTGACATTTCAATTTTGACTTCATTCTTATTGAGAACTCATCCCCACTGTGTCCTCATGACTACTGGGACGTCTTTTCTAATATGACCTCATTCCTATAGTGACATCATCTTTATTGTGACCTCTTGACTACCTATACCTCACCCCTATTCTGATGTAATATTGAATATAACCTCATTACTGTGGGAATGAAACTTTGTGTGTGTGGCTTGAAGCAAGAACTTGAAAGACATGTCCCAGAAGATCTCTGGTTATCTGATATCTCTGTGGGCATTCAGATTGCCTCTGTGAGTTATCTGTAGCAGGAAGACACAGGATATTACAATGATTTTTGCTTCGCCCTATCTCTGCAAAGTTCCAGAATGGGATGGCCCCTTCTCTTGAGGCATTGAGCAAAATGTCACACCTCTAGTTACCTGTTGCACAAACCAGAGATCTGCAGCCCCCCAAATAGAACCAAGTTGACTCACTCCTCCCTTCTGCCTGCCCCCCACTTCCTTGCCCAGAGCACAGTAACTTTTGGTATATTAGTACACTGCTGGCATCAATTAAGGGAGACTCTATTCTCCCAGACCTCATCCTCTGAGTCCATCTTTTCTTCCTTGTCTTTCTATTCCATCAGGTAACTCTCCTGCAGTCCCCTCCTCCCTCCTTGCCAGAGCTAAGCTGATACATTGTCTGCCTGAAGGCAGGAGACAGTCTTGAGAAATGCAAGAAGGGAAGGACACCATGTGCATGTCAGCCATGTGTGACTAAAGGACTATTCAGACGATTATTAAACTCTGACATATTCCTACTGTGACATCATCCTTATGATAATATCATCCTTACTGTGACCTCATGCCTACAAAGACTTCATCCCTACTGTGACCTCATCCCTACTGTGACCTCATATATATTGTTTCTTCATCTGTAGTGAGAACTCATCCATAGTGTGACCTCAATCTTACTATGACCTCATATTTACTGTCACTTCATATCTAGTATGACCTCATTCTTAATGTGACATAATACTTACTCTGAGAACATGCTGAATGTGACCTCATTGCTACACTGACCTCATCCCTACTACTGTCACCTCATATCTAAAATGACCTCATTCCTACTGTGACATCATCCATACTGGGACCTCATTTGTACAATGAGATTATCCCTACTGTGATCTTCTCTAATGTGATTCCATGGCTATGGTGACTTAAACAGTAGCAAGAACTCATCAATAGTGGGCTCTCAATATTAATATGACCTCATCCTTACTGTGACCTCATATTGATTGTGACCTCATTCCTATTGTGACATCTTTATTTCTTGTTCATCATCTATACACTGGCCTCATTTGTACTGTGACATCAGTTTTACTTTGACATCATATGTACTCTGACCCCATTCCTAAAGTGACCTCTATCCTGCTGTGACCTCACATCTATTATGAATGCATTCCTACTGTGACATCATGCTTACTGTGTACATATTCCTACAATGACCTCAATGCTATAGTGAACTAATCCCTTATGTGACTTCATCTCTATTGTCAAGTCTTCTGTATTGAGAACTCCTCTTTTGTGTGACATCAACCTATTATGACCTCAACACCAATATGACATCATATATCTTGTGACCTCATTCCTTCTGTGACATGATCCTTATTGTTATATGGTCATTACTGTGACTTTGTTCCTACAGTGACATCATCCCTAATTTGACCCCATATCTAATATGACCTCATTCCTACTGTGACATAATTTTTGTGACCTTATGCTTATTTTGATGTTATTCCTACAGTGACCTCCTCCCTCCTCTGACCTCATATCTACACTGACATTACCCCTATTCTGACCTCATAACTACAGTGACATCATCCTTTTGTAACCTCATTCCCACAATGAAATCATACCTACTGTGAACTCTCTTGTGACCTCATTTCTCCTATGACGCCATTTGCATTTTGACATAATTTTACTGGGACCTCATTCCTACCATGACTTCAACCCTACTCTGAAGTTAAATTGAATATGACCTCATGCTTTCTGTAGCATCATCTTTATGATGATATCATCCTTTCTGTGACCTCATGCCTAAAAAGACATCATAGATTCTATGACCATAAACATTGTAACATCATGCTTATTGTTACCTTATTCTTACAGTGATCTCATCCCTAGTGTTATCTCATCACTACTCTGACTTTGTAACTAATATGACCTCATTCCTATTGTTACCTCATCTTTACTTTGATATCATCTTTATTCTGACCTCATTCCAACAGTGACCTCATCCCTAGTCTGACCGCATATATAATATGACCTTATACCTACAGTGCCATCATCCTTACTGTGACCTCATGCCTACTGAGACCTCATATATATTCTGATCTCATTCCTACTGTGACATCTTCTACACTGTGACATCAAACTTACTGTGACTTCATACATACAATGACCTAATAGTTACTAGGACCTTATTCCGTAATTGACCTCATCTGTATTGTGTCTTCATTTGTCTTAGCTAACATCTAATGTTACATCTTTGCAAACATGACTTCATTTGTAATGTGACATCATCCTCACTGTGACTGCAACTTTACCTGGTTCCTACAGTGACCTAAAAGTTACAATGAACTCATCCTTAATTGATCTCATCTTTACTGTGTTTTCATCTCCAGTGAAAACTCATCCTAGTGTGACCTCAACCCTACTATGATCTCATTACTACTGTGACCTCATATATATATTGTGACTTCATTCTTATTATGACAACATTCTTATTGTGACATCATCCCTACTGTGATCTCATATCTAATATGACCTATTTCCTACCATGATGTCTGCTTACTGTTTTTGACATCATACTTACTATGACATCATCCTTACTTATCTTTATTCCTACAATGACCTCATCCCTACTGTGACCTCATCTCCTATCTGCCTTCATCTATTGTGACAACATGCTTATTGTGACCTCATTCCTACACTGCCCTCATATCTAATATGACTTCATTCCTAATGTGACATCATCCTTACTGTGACCTCTTTTCTACAATATCCTCATACCTATTGCAACATGTTCCTTACTGTGACCTCATATCTATTGTGACTTCCCCCATAGTGAGAACTCATTCATAGAGCTACCTGAAACTTAATATGATCTCATTCCTACAGTGACCTCATATCTACTGTGACCTAACTCCTACTGTGACATCATCCTTACTTTGACATCATCTGTACTCTAAACTCATTTCTACAGTGACCTTGTCCCTACTTTTACTTAATATCTAATGTGATTTCTTTCCTACAATAACATCTCTTTACTGTGACATTATACTTACTGTCACATCATCCATAATATGACTTTATTCCTAAAATGACCTCAACCCTATGGTGACTTCATCTCTAATCTGCCTTCATCCATAGCTAGAACTATTACCTAGTTGGACCTCATTCCTAATGTTCACTCTTCCCTAATATATCTTAATTCCTTATTTGATCACATCCCTTATGTGAAGTGGCCCCTAGTGTGATCTCATATCTACCTGAAACAATTCATAATTCTGATCTTATCCTTACTGTGACCTCATCCCTATTTTGAACTCATCCTTACTTTGACCTAATCCTTACTGTGAACTCATCCCTATTTTGACCACATCCCTACTTTTTTGCATACCTATTTTGACCGCATACATGCTGTGACTTCAAACTTACTGTGACTTCATCTCTATTTTGACTTCATCTCTAGTGAGAACTCAACCCTAGTGTCACTTCAACCCTTATATGATCTCTTCCTTGCTGTGACCTCATAACTATTCTGACCTCATTCCTACTGTGCCATCATCCTTATTGTGGAAAACAACATTATTGTGATCACATGCTTACAGTGACATCATTCTTACTGAGATTTCATACCTAAATTAACATCATTCCTTCTGTGACATCATCCTTATTTTGACATCATGCTTATTGTGACCTCATAGCTACACTGACCTTATCCTTACTGTGAACTCAGGCTTACTCTGACCGCATATCTAATATGACCACTTTCCTACTGTAACATCATACTTACTGTGACCTCAATCCTAAAATGAACTCATTCCTCAGGTGACATCTTCCCTATGGTGAACTGACCTCTATCGAGAGTTGATTGATAATGAGAGCTCATCAATAGTGGGACCTCATCCCTACTATGACCTTATAACTACTGGGACCTCATATCTAATATGACCTCATTCTTTCCATGACATATTTTCTGTGACCTCATTCCACCTGTGACCTCATTTCTACTCTGATGTAATATCAAATATGACATCATTCCTTCTGTGACATCATCCCTATGATGATATCATCCATACCCATACAATGACTTCATGCCTCCAAAGACTTCATATCTACTGTGACCTCATCCCCACTGCATCCTCATATCTAAAATGATCTCAGTCCTACTGTGACATCACTATTCCTGTTATCTCATTCATACAATGACCTCATTCTTACTATGACATCTTCCCTGCTGTGTCCTCACCTCTATTGTGATGTCATCCCTAGTGAGAACTTGTCCATAGTGGAAAAACAACCCTACTATATCCTCATCCCTAGCATGGCCTCATATCATTTATGACCTCATTCCTAATGTGACTTCATCATTAATTTGACATCAACTTAATCTGCCCTCCTTCACACAGTGACTTCATCCCTACTCTGAGCTCATTTCTAATATGACCTCATTCTTACTGTGACAGCCTCTGTACTGTGACCTCATTCCTACATTGACCTCATTCCTACTCTTTCTTCATATCTATTATGACCTCATTCCAACTGTGAGATCAACCTTACTGTTACCTCATTCCTACAATTACCTCATAGTTACTGTGTCCTCATCCCTAATGTGAACTCATCTCTATATTGTCTTCATCTGTAGTGAGAACCTCATCACTACTGCGACATCAACCCTACTATGACTTCATCCCTACTCATTTCTCTGGTCACCTCATTCCTACTGTGACAGCTTCTTTATTGCAATGTTATATTTACTGTGACATTTTTCCTACAGTGACATCATCCATACTGTGACTTCATATGTAATATGACCTCATTCCTAATGTGATATCATAATTATTGTAACATCATGCCTTTGTTATGTCATTCATACGATTACCTCATCCCTACACTTGCCACATCCCTACTGTGACTTCATATGTATTATGACTTTATACCTACAGTGACATCCTTATTGTGACCTCATCTCTACTCTGATCTCATATATATTATGACCTCATTCATACTGTGAAATCATGCAAACTGTGATATTAACCTTACTGTGACTTTATTCCTAAAATGACTTAATAGTTACTATGGCCTCATGTCTTATTGACCTCATCCCTATTGTGTCTTGATATGTTCTGAGAACTCATCCCTAGTGTGACCTTAATGCTACTATGACCTCATGCCTACTGTGACATCATATCTATGCTGTCATCATCATTACTGTGACCTCATTCCTACAATAACCTCATCCATCCTCTAACCTCTCCCTACTCCTTGCTTCTGTGACCTCATCCTTACTGTGACATCTTCCTCACTGAGGCCTCATCTCTATTGTGACTTCAAACTTAGGGAAAACTCATTCATATAGCTGCTTCAAACTTAATATGACCTCATTCCTACTGTGACCTCATATCTATTGTGACCTTATTCGTACTGTGATATCATTCTTTCTTTGACATAATCCATACTCTAACCTCATTTCTACAATTACCTTATCCCTACTCAGACCTCATGCATACTATGATGTTTGCTTATTCTGATATTATTCTTACTGTGATATCATACTTACTGTGACCTTATTCTTATAATGACCACATCCTTACTATGACCTCATCTCTAATCTGACTTCATCTGTCATGAGAACTCATACCTAGTGATATCAACCCTAGTGTGAACTCATACCTTGTGTTCACTCAAAACTAGTATGACCTAATCCCTCTGTGACTGCATCCCTTATGTGAACTCATCCCTAGTGTGATCCCATCTCTACCTGGAACTCACCATATCCCTGAGTTCATCCCTACTGTGATCTCCTCCCTGTTGTGTTTTCATCCCTACCGTGACTTCATCCCTACTCTGAACTCTTCCCTATTGTGACCAAATCCCTTCTGTTATTTCATACCTATTTTCACCTCATACATAGTGTGGCCTCAGCCCTATAGGGACTTTATCTCTACTGTGAATTCATCTCTAGTGAGAACTCATCCCTAGTGTGATCTCAAACGGCCTATCACATCATCCCTACTGTGACATCATTCCTACTGTGACACCATCCTTATTGTGACCTCTGCTTACTGTAACCCCATTCCGAAACTAACCTCTTCCCTAATGTGACCTCATCAGTACACTGACTTCGTATCTAATATGATCTAATTACTACTGTAACATCATCCTTACTGTGACATCATACTTACTCTGACCTCATTCCTACAGTGATCCAATCCCTAAAGTGACCTCATCTCTATTAAGAATTGATCTGTAGTGAGAACACGTCCCTAGTGTGCTATCAACTCTACAATGACATCATGCCTACTGTGACCGCATGTCTTTTGTTACCTCATTGCTACTGTGGAATTATCCTAATTTTGACAAAATCTTTACTGTGACATTGTTCCTACCAAAACATAATCCCTACTGTGGCATCTATTGTGACCTCATACCTACTGTTACATAATCCTGACATGATCCTTATTGTGACATAATCTTTAGTGTGACCCTGTTCCTACAGTGAACTCATCCCTACTCTGACCTCATCCCTATTGTGAACTCATCCCTACTGTGACATAATCCCTACTGTGAACTCATCACTAATGTGACCTCATCTCTATTATGACTTCATACATAATAATAACTCATCCATAATGGGACCTCAACCCTAATATGAGCTGATCCCTACTGTGACCTCACATTTATTTTGACTTCATCCTTACTGTGACCTCATCCCTATTGTGAAATCATCCCTACTGTGACCTAATAACTACTGTGAACTCATCCCTATTGTGACCACTCCCCTACTGTTATCTTATACCTACTTTCACCTCATACATACTCTGACATCATCCCTAAATTGACATCATCTCTATTGTGACTTCATCTGTAGTGAGAACTCATCCCTTATGTGACATCAACCCTTCTATAGCATCATCCCTTCTGTGACCTCATATCTAATATGACCACATTTCTAATGTGACATCATATTTATGGTGCACCATGCTTATTGTGACCTCATTCCTACATTAACCTCCTACCTATTGTGACATCATCCCTACTCTGACATCATATATAATATGATCTCATTCCTACAATGACCCCATACCTACTGTGGCATCTTCTCTACTGTGACTTCATCTATCTTTTGACTTCAAATGTAATGAGAACTCATCCATAGTGGTATTACAGCCCTACTATGAACTCACACCTACTGTGACCTCATGTCTATATTGACCTCATTCCTACTGTAATATCATCCTTACTTTGACATCATTCATAGCCTGACCTCATTCCTTCTGTGACATCATCCTTACTTTGACATTATCCATACTTTAACCTCATTTCTACAGTGATCTCATACCTACTGTGACCTCATGTCAAATATGACCTCTTTCCTACCATGGCGTCGGCTTACTGTGGCATCATACTTACTGTAACATAAACCTTACTATGATATTATTCCTACAATGACCTCATCCCTACTGTGAACTTATCCTTATTATTACAACATCCCTACTGTTATCTCATAGATATTTTCGCCTCATACATATTGTGACCTGCTCCCTACAGTGATCTCATCTCTATTGTAACTTCAACTCTAGTGAAAACTCCACAACTGTGTGACCACCACCCTATGATAACCTCATCCCCACTGTCACCTCATATCTATTGTGACCTCATTACTACATTGACACGATCCTCCTGTGACACTGACATGTCCTCCTGTGACATCATCCTTAGTGTGAACTCATCCATAATGAAAACTCATCCGCAGTGGTACCTCAAACCTATTATGACCTCATCCCTACTGTAACCTCACATGTATTGTGACCATATTCCTACTGTGACATCATTCTTACTTTGACATAATCTGTACTCTGACCTCATTCCTACTGTGACATCTTCCTTACTTTAATATCATCCATACTCTGACCTCATTCCTACTGTGATATCATCCTTACTTTCACATCATCCTTACTGTAACCTCATTTCTACAGTGATCTCATTCATACATTGACCTCGTATCTAATGTGACCTCTTTCCTACCATGGAGTCTGCTTACTGTGACATCATTATTACTGTGACCATATTCTTATAATGACCTCATCCCTACTCTGACCTCATCTCTAATTTGCCTTCATCCATAGTGAGAAATATTACCTAGTAGGAGCTCATATGTAGTGTCAGCACATGCCAAATGTTCACTAAACCTTACTATGCCCCAATATGTTCTGTGACTGTATCCCTTGTGTGAAGTCGTGCCTGCTGGTTAAATATATTGTCTGCTGGTAATTAATCAAAGAGAGGGTCTGGGAGATAGACTTAGTTTTATTCATGCCAGCAGTGTGTTAATATACTAAAGGCTACTGTGTTCTGGACAAGGAAGTGTGGGGCAGGAGTAAGGGAAGAGCCAGACACCTTGGCTCCTACAGGGGGCTGCAGAGCTTCTGTTTGTGCAACTAGTAAATTAGAGGTGTGGCATTTTGCCCAATACCTTAAGGTAAGGGGCCATCCAGAACTGGAACTTAGCAGAGATAGACGAGGCAGAAATACTGCAATATCCCAAACTCACGGAGCTATAGATAACTCACACAGACAACTTGAATGCCAATGGAGATATCAGATAATTCTCAGAAGTTCGGGGACAGGACTTAAAGGTCCTCCTCGACCTAGGCAAAGTTTCATTCCTACACGTGTCTCATCTCTACCTGGAACTCATCACAACTCTGAGCTCATCCTTACTGTGACCTCATACCTATTGTGAACTATTCACTACTGTGACTTCATTCCTACTGTGAACTCATCCCTATTGTGATCACATCATTACTGTTTTCTCATAATTATTTTCACCTCCTACATATTGTGACCCCATCACTACAGTTAAATAATCACTATTGTGATTCCTCTCCAGTGAGAACTCATCCTCTGTGTGACCCCAAACCTAATATGACCTCATATCTGCTGTGAACTCATTCCTACTGTGACATCATCCTTGTGTTGTGACATCAACCTTACTGTGAACTTATTCCTACAATGATATCATCCATACTGTGACCTCATACTTATATTACCTCATTCCTACTATGACATATTTATTGTCACATCATACTTATTGTGACTTCATTCTTACATTGATGTGATCCTTACTCTGACATCATTATCTATTTTCTTCTTTTTTAATTTTTTATTTATTTACTTTTTAAGGGATTCATAATATAAGAGCATATTTGATTTCACATCACATTAACGTTGCTCAGTTTGCCATACAATTAGGTAATTGGTGCTAGCACACAAAGATGAAGAATACCATTCATTGATTGTTTTTCTGGGACTGTGTTACTACACTTAGCATGATATATTATAGCTCCATGCATTTACTTGCAAAGTTCATCTTTCTTTACTGCAGCATAGAACTCCATTGTCTAGATGTACCACATTTTCTGTACGCACTCGTCAGTTGAGGGGCACTTGGGTTGGTTCGAGTTCTTTGCTATTGTGAAGAGAGCTGCAATAAACATGGCTGTGCATATATCTGTGCAATAGGAGGAGTCTTCCGGGTATATATCCAGGAGTGATATGACTGGGTCAGGGGCAAGCTCATTTTGAGTTTTCCAAGTGTTCTCCACACTGCTTTCCATGGTGGCTGTATGAGTTTACCTTCCCACATGCAGTGGATGAGTGTTCCCCTTTCCCCTCAACCTCTCCACACTTGGTATCATTTGTTTCTTGATCCTAGCCAATCTTATCACAGTGAGATGATTTCTTAAAGTGGTTTTAATTTGCATTTCCTTAATTATTAGCGACATAGAACTATTTTTAAGATGTTTCTCAGCCACCTGTAGTTCCTAACTTGTGAAGTCTCTGTTCAGCTCTTTACTCCAACTTTTGAGTGGGTCATTTGTTTTCTTTCTTCTTTGTTTTTTGAATAGTTTATATATTCTGGAAATCAATGCTTTGTCAGATGTATCTGCAGTGAAGGTTTCCTCCAACTCCATGGGTTTTCACTTCACTTCCTTGATTGTTTCTTTTGATGTACAGTAGCTTTTGAGTTTAATGAGGTCCCATTTTCAATTGATGACCTTAATTCTTGCACAGCTGCTGTCTGATTTAGGAAGTCTTTTCCTATGCTATGTCTTGTGAGCTGCTGCCAACTTTTTCTTTTATTGCCTTCAGTGTTTTGGGTTTCATGTTGAAGTCTTTAACCCATCAGGAACTGACTTTTGTACAGGGCAAGTGGTAGGGATTTAACTTTACTTTTCTACAAGTGGTAACCCAGATTTGTTAACACCACTTGCTGAAGATGCTGTCTTTATTACATTGTGTCTTCTTGGCCCCCATGTCAAATATGAGGTGGATGAAATTGTATGTGTTCATGTTTAGATCTTCAGTTTTGTTCCATTGGTAAACAGGTCTGTTTATATGTCAGTACCAAGTTATTTTTATGACTATAGCCCTGTAGTATAATTTGAAGTATGGTATAGAGATTCCCCAAATATTGCTCTTTTCTCTCAGGGTTGCTTTGGCTATTTGGGGCCTTTTGTTTTTCCAAATGAAATTAAGGACCTTTTATCCAGGCCTGTGAAGAAATTCTTGGGGATTTTAGTTGGGATTCCATTAAATTTCTTCAAGAGTTTGGGTAGATTGGAAGTTTTTACTATGTTAATTTCCCTGATCCATGAGCATGGGAGGTTTTTTCATATTCTGATGTCTTCTTCTATTTCCTTCTTCAGGGGTTTAAAATATTTTTGTAGAGTTCTTTGGTATCTTTGGTTAGGTTTTTTCCTAGGTATTTTATTGTTTTTGAGGCTATTGTGAGTGGGAAGGTCTCCTTGTATTCCTTCTTCAGTTGTTCATTGTTGGTGTAAAGAAAGGATACTAATTTTTCTAGGTTAATTTTGTATCCTGCCAGTTCACTTAATCTCTTAATCGTTTCTAGCAGTTTTCTGGTGGAGTTTTTAGCATGCCTTAAGTAAACAATCATATCATCAGCAAAAAGGGATAGCTTGACTTCTTCTATTACAATTAGTACTCCTTTAATTTCATTTTCTTGCCTTATTGCCCTAGCAAGTGTTTCAAGCACTATGTTGAAGAGGAATGGTGACAGGGGGCAGCGTTTCTGAGTTCCTACCTTTAAGGGGAATGCTTCTGTTGTTTCTCCATTTAAGATGATATTGGCTGTAAGTTTCCTGGATATGGCTTTGATTGTATTGAAGAATGATCCTTCCAATCCAATTACTTCTAGTACTTTAAGCAAGAAAGGATGCTGGATTTTGTCAAAAGCTTTTTCTGTGTCAACTGAGATGATCATGTGGTTTTTGTCTTTTAGTCCATTTCTATGTTTTATGATATTTATTGATTTTCGTATGTTGAACCATGCCTGCATCTCTGGTATGAATCCAACTTGGCCATGATGGATGATTTTCTTGATGTGGATCTGTATGCAGTTTGCAAGTATTTTGTTGAGAATTTTTGCATATGTGTTCATTAATGAGATGGGTCTATTGTTCTCTTTTTTGGTTGTATTTTTGCCTGGTTTTGGTATTAGAGTGATGCTGGCTTCATAGAAGGAATTTGGAGAGTTACCTCCGTTTGTATCCTTCTGAAGAATTTGAAATTCTTTTTGAAATGTTTTATAGAATTCTGCTGTGAAACCGTCTGGGCCTGGGCACTTTTTTTAGATGGGAGTTTCCTTATTACATATTCAATTTCTTCATATATTATGGATCTGTTTAAGCTATTAATCTCTTCTTAGTTAAGCTTTTGTGATTCCCAAGATTTCAGATATTCATCCATTTCTCTTAGGTTTTCAAACTTAGTAGAGTATAGGTTTTTAAATATTCCCATGTGATTGTCTGGATCTTTTCATTGACTGTTGTGATATTTCACCTTTCATCACAGATTCTATTCATTTGGAGTTGTTCTTTCTTTCTTTTGCTTAACTCGTCTAGAGGTCTGTCTAGTTGTTTATTCTCTCAAAGAAACAAATTTTGGATTCATTGATTTTTATATTGTTTTCTTTGTTTCTATTTCATTGATTTCTGCTCTGATTTTTGTTATTTCTTCCTGTCTGTTTGTTTTTAGAGTTCATTTGTAGTTGTCTCTCAAATGTTTTTAGCTGCAGTATTAGATCATTCACTTGTGCTCTTTTTCTTTTTCTAATGTAGGCACCCAGTTCTATAAACTTACCTCTTAGTAGTGCTTTTAAATTACCCCATGGGTTTTGTTGTGTTGCATTATCCTTGTCATTCAGGAATGCTTTTCTTTCTTTCTTTCTTTATTTCTTCCTTGACCCATTCATTATTCAGGAGAGTGTTGTTTAGTCTCCATGTGTTCTTGTAGATAGTAGGGCTTATCCTGGTGTTGATAGTGAGCTTTTTTGCACTGTGGTCTGATAGAATGCATCAAATTATTTCAATCTTTTTTTATTTGTGAGGTTTGTTCTGTGTTCCAGTATGTGGTTGATCTTGGAGAATATTCCATGGGGTACTGAGTAGGAAGTGTATTCTCTGGTATTATGGTGAAAGATGTCTGTGTGATCCATTTGCTGTATTGCACTATTCATTTCAGATGTCTGTTTATATTTTGTCTGGTTGACCTGCCCAAATTGCTCATTGGGGTATTAATGTCCCCTACTATGAGTGTGCTTGAGTTAATCTGTGCCATGAGGTCCTGGAGAATTGTCTTTATAAAGTTTGGTGCACCAGAATTTGGGGCATATATATTCATAATTGTGAAATCTTCTTGGTGGATTGTTCCTTTGATGAAAATGTAATGGCCTTCTTTGTCTCTTCTGATTTCTTTTACTTTGAAGTCTATTTTATCCGATATTAAAATAGCAACACCTGCTTTCTTTTTGGTACCATTTGCTTGGAATATTTTTTTCCATCCCTTCACTTTAAGGTGGTGCCTGTCCTTGAAGGTAAGATGTGTTTCTTGTAGACAGCATATCGATGGATTCTGTTTCCTAATCCAGTCTCCCAGTCTATGTCTTTTGATTGGGGAATTTAGTCCATTAATATTTAAGGTTATGACTGATAGGTTTGTGTTGCTTCCTTTTGCCTTATTATCCATCTGCGGTTTTGATTTAGGTTTCTACTTCTGCAGTTATGCTTTTATTGATTTCTCCTTCTAGGTGCCTGGGGTTGGTTGCTCCTTTCTTCTGTTCTTTGAATTGCTTCAAGTATTCTCTGAAGGGTTGGTTTTCCGGACATGTATTCTTTCAAGTTGTTTATGTCATGGAAGGTTTTTCTCTCTCCTTCAACTATAATTGACATTTTTGCTGGGTATAGTAACCTGGGTTGGCATCTATTGTCCCTTAACACTGGGAATGCTTTGCTCCAGGTTCTTCTTGCTTTCATAGTTTGCGTTGAGAAGTCAGTTGTAATTCTGATAGGTTTCCCCTTATAGGTCACTTGTTGTTTTTCTCTTGTGGCTTTAAGGATTTTGTCTTTGTTTTGGGTGTCTAGCATTTTAACTATGATGTGGCGTGGAGAGTTTCTTTTCTGATCTTGTCTGTTTGGAGTTCTATGTGCTTCTTGTATTTGTATTGGTTTGTCTTATTTTAGTTTGGGGTAATTTTCATCTATTATTCTGTTGAAGATCTGATCAATACCATTCTCTTGGGATTCTTCTCCTTCCTCTATCCCTGTGATGCAGAGGTTTGATCTTTTCATAGTGTCCAACAATTCCTGGTTGTTCCACTTTTGTGTATTTTTAAATTTTTCATAATCTTTACTTGAGGTTTTTAGTTGTCCTATGTTATCTTCCAGGTTGAATATTCTTTGTTCTGCTTCCTCCATTCAACTTCTGAGGCTTTATTCATTCCTTCCTCTTGATTGGATGAATGTTTGATTCCCTTTTTCATTTCATCTTGTGATTTCTTTAGTATTTCCACTTCCTTTTGGAGCTTCTCAATCTCTTCCTGTAGCTCTTTGCTTTGCTGGTTGGTTTCCTTTTTAACTTCAACAAGGGATCTTTTCAGTTTTTCCACTTCCTTCTAGAGTTTATCATTTTCTCCCTCTAGTTATTTCTTGTGTTTGTCATTCTCTTTCTCTAGGTCCTTCTTGAGTTTTTCATTTTCTCTCCTTAGTTCTCTGGCTTGTTCTTTATATTATTTGATTTCTTTGAAGATCTACAATTGTTCCTCTAAGATCCGTGTCCTGGGCCATCCTCAGGGGGATCCCACTGTAGGAATCTCCCACAGAGTTGGTAGAGCTTTGTGTGGAATTATTCTGCACCTTTCCCATGTTGTCCCTTTGTCGTGTCCCTGGCATGTGGTTTTCTCTTTGCTTGTATTCCAATGTGAATCTCAAATGCCTCTTCACTGTGTTGAAGGCTTGCTTTGCTTGCCTCCTTTAAATGCCTTCATTGTTATTTGTTGAGTTTTTTTATTTGTTTTTCTCCTTGTTCATGGAGTGTTGACTTGTCAAGTTTCAATCTTTTTATTGGAAGTCTAACTCACTTTTCCCTTTATGTTCTGAAGCTTCTCCAAGGAAACCACTTGCATACTCCTTCAGCAATTCCAGTTTCCACGGGGGAGGGCCTTGTTAAGTCCATGTCCCAGTACTCTGTGCTTCAGGTGGTCCTGGGAAATCCCTAATCTAAGCTCTGTGCACTCAAGTCTCACAGTGGCAACAGGCCTACCTCTTATACTAGCTAGCAGGGAGACTCCATCCCTGCAAGACAATGATTAAATTATCCAAATGACCAATTAAATGATTATCCAACAACCCAGTGATAGAATTCTCCAACAATCCACCTGGCTGAAGTGCCCAGCACTGACCTGTGCTTCAGGTGGTCCTGGGAAATCCCCAATCTAAGTTCTGTGCACTCAAATCTCACAGTGGCAACAGGCCTACCTCTTATACCAGCAAGTAGGGAGAAACCGCCCCCACAAGACTATGATTGAATAATCCAACAGACCAATGAAATGATTATCCAACAACAGAGTGATAGAAATATCCAACAACCCACCTGGCTGAAGTGCCCAGCTCCTACCTGTGTGTCAGGTGGTCTTGGGAAATCTCTGATCTAAGCTCTGTGTACTCCCATCATATCTATTATGTTCTCATTCTTACTGTGACATCATAATTACTGAGACCCCATTCCTACAATGATCTCATTCCTACTGTGACCTCAGCTCTATTGTGTCTTCCTCTTTAGTGACAACTTTTTCATAGTCAGCCTTCAAATCTACTATGACCTCATTCTTACTGTGACCTCTAATGAGTTGTCACCTCATTCCTACTCTGACATCATCCTTACTTTGACATCATCCATACCCTAACCTCATTTGTACAGTGACTTCATCCCTACATGACCTTATATCTAATGTGACCTCTTTCCTAAATTGACATCTGCTTACCATGACATCATCCTTACTGTGTCCTTATTCTTCCAATGACCTCATCTATACTATTACCTCATCTCTAATATCCCTTCATCCATAGTGAAAACTATTACTATCCATACCCTGACCTCATTCTTAATGTGACACCATTTTTACTTTGACATCATACTTACTCTGACCTTCCTACATTGACCTCAAACCTACTGTGATACATATCTATTATGACCTCATTCCTACTCTGACATCATTCTTACTGTGACTTCATTCCTAAAATGACCTCAAAGCTACTTTGACATCATACCTAATATGAACACATCTCTATTGTGACTTCACCTGTAGTATAACTCATCCCTAGTGTGACAACAAACACACTATGACCTCATCCCTGCTGTCTCCTCATACCTACTGTGACCTCATTCCTACTGTGACATTATCCTTACATTGATATTATCCATAATCTGATCACATTCCTACTCTGACTTTATTCCAAAAGTGACTTCTTCCCTACTATGACCTCATATCTAATTTGACCTCATTTCTATTCATTTCTACTGTGGTATCATCTGTACTATGACCTCTTTCTTACAGTGACCTCATTCCTACTCTGACCTCATACCTATTATGACATCATTACAACTGTGACATCATCCTTCCTATGACCTCATAGCTACTTTGACCTCATTCCTAATGTGCTCTCATCTCTGTTGTGACTTCGCCTGTATTGAGAACTTATCACCTCATTCCTACTGTGACTTCCTGTCTATGTTGACCTCATTCCTACTGTGACATCATCCTTATTATGACATCATCTTTACTGGGACATTGTTCCTATAGTGACACCATCTCTACTGTGACCTCATATCTATTATTACCTCATTCCTACTGTGACATTATAATAATTGTTACCTCATCTTATTTTGACCTAATTCTTACACTGACCTCATTGCTACTGAGTCCTCCTCCCTACTCTGACCTGATCTCTAATCTCACCTCATCCCTACTATAACATAATCCTTACTGTGATCTCGTTCTGACAATGACTTAATCCCTACTGTGACATCTTCCCTACTGTGACATCATCCATAGTGAAAACTCATCCATAGAGCTTCCTCAACCTTAATATGACCTCATCCCTAGCTCACCTAATACTTTGTAAGCTCATTTCTTCTGTGACATCATCCTTACTTTTACAATATCAATAATCTGACCTCATTACTACTGTGACATCACTCTTTTTTGCCATCCATACACTTACCTCATTTCTACATTGACCTCATCCATACATTGATCTCATATCTAATTTGACCTCTTTCCTAAAATGTCATCTCCTTACTTTGATGTCATCCTTACTGTGACATCTGACCTTATGTCTATAATGACATCATCTATATTGTGAACTCCTCTGTAATTGGTATCCATACATAGTGAGAAATATTACCTAGTGGGACCTCAACCCTAGTGTGAACGCATCCCCAATATTCACTCATCCATACAATGACCTAATCCCTTCTGCGACTGCATGCTTTGTGTTATGTCATCCGTAGTGTGATCTCATCTCTACCTGGAACTCATTACAATTCTGAGCTCATCCCTAATGTGCCCTCGTCCGTATTTTGAACTCATCCCTACTGTGAATTCATCCCTATGATTATCTCATACATATTTCACACCATACATACTGTGAGAACATCCCTACTTTGATCTCATCTCTAGTGAGAATTCATCCCTTGTTTGACATCGACCCTAAAATAACATCATCCCTAATGTGACCTCATATATAATATGACCATATTCCTAATGTGACATAATATTTATTGTGACATCATGCTTATTTTTACCTCATTCCTACATTGACCTCATCCACACTGTGACATCCTGCCTATTCTGATATCATATCTAAAATGATCTCATTCCTACTGTGACATCTTCCTTACTGTGTCCTCATTCTTATGATCCCATTCCTACTGTAGCATCTTCCGCACTGTAACCTCAACTATCTTTTGACTTCAATCATAACTCATCCATAGTGGTACCTCAACCCTACTATGAACTCACACCTACTGTGACCTCATATCTCATTGTGACCTCATTTCTAATGTGACATCTTCCTTATTTTGACATCATCCAAACTCTGACCTCATTCCTATTGTGACATCATCTTTACTGTGACCTCATTCCTACAATGACCTCATCCCTACTGTGACATATTCTCTACCATGACTTCAGCTCTATTGTGACTTCAATCTTAGTGAAAACTCATCCATATTCGGCCCACATGACCTCATCCCTAATGTGACCTCATATCAATTGTGACTTAATTCCGACTGTGACATTATTCTTACTTTGTCATCATCCATACTTTGACTTCTTTCTCCCTGTGACATCATTCTTACTGTGACCTCATTCCTACAATGATGTCATAGTTGTTGTGACATCATATCTAATGTGACTTCATATTTATTGTGACTTCATTCCTAGAGTGACATCATCCCTACTGTGACCTCATATCTAATATGACCCCATTCTGTGACTTCAACCTTATTGTGACATCAGGCTTATCATGACCTCATTCCTACATTTACTTCATCCTTACTGTGACCTCATCCCTACTCTGACATCATATCGATAATGATTTCATCCCTAATGTGACATCAAACTTACTCTGACTTCATTCTTACATTGACCTAATAGTTAATATGACCTCATTCCTAATATGTCTTCATCTCTATTTTGAGTTCATCTGTAGTGAGAACTCACCCCTAACTCACCCCTACTGTGACATCAACCCTATTATGACCTCATCACTACTATGACCTCATATCTATTGTGAACTCATTCCTACTGTGACAACTTCCTTATTGTGACATCATCATTACTTTGACTTTTTGCCTACAGTGACATCATGCCTACTGTGACTTCATGTATAATCTGATCTCATTCCTAGTGTGACATTATCATTACTTTGACATTATCCATAATCTGACCTCATTCCTACTCTGACTTAATCCTTACTTTGACATCATCCATTCTCTGACCTCATTCCTAAATTGTCACCATCCCTACTGTGACCTCATAACTAATTTGACCACATTCTTACTATGACATGAATCTGTACTGTGAAATCGTTCTTACAATGACCTCATACCTACTCTGATCTCGTATCTATTATGACCTCATTCCTACTGTGACATCATGCTTACTGCCACCACATTCCTACATTGACTTCATAGCTACTGTGACCTCATTTGAAATGTGATTGCACCTCTATTGTGACTTCATTTGTAGTGAAAATTCATCCCAAGTGTGAATTCAACTCTCCTATCACCTCATCCCTACTGTGACCTCATATCAATCGTGACCTGTTCCTAGAATGGCATCATCTGTACTGTGACTTCATATCTAATATGATCTCATTCTTGCAGTGACATCATTCTTATTGTGAAATTATGCTTATTGTGACGTCCTTCCTATAGTGATACCATTCCTTCTCTGACCTCATATCTATTATGACCTCGTATGTACAGTGACATCAAGCTTAATGTGACCTCATATATAATATGACCTCATTCCTAATGTGAAATCATCCTTAATGTATCCTCATTCCTACAATGACCTCATACATACTGTGACCTCATCTCTACACATACCTAATATGACATCTTTCCTCCTGTGTCATCCACCATCCTTACTCTGACCTCATTGATAAAATGACCTCATCCCCATCCCTACTCTGACCACATATATAATATAACCCCGTTCCTACTGTGACATCATCCTTACTGTGACCTCATTCCTACATTGACCTCATCCCTACTGTGACATCTTTCCTACTGTGACCTCACATCTATTGTGACTTCATTCATAATGAGAAACCATCTACAGGGGGACCTCATCCCTACTATGACCTCATAAATACCGGGAACTCATAGGTAATATGACCTAATTCCTACTGTGGCATCATCTTTAGTCTGATCTCATTACTATTGTGCCCTCATCTCTATTGTAATGTAATATCGAATATGACCTCACTACTACTGTAGCATCATTTTTAAGATCATATCTTCCTTACTGTGACCTCATTCCTACAAAGACTTTATAGCTAAAATGACCTCATCCCTGCTGAGTCCTCATATTTATTGTGACATTATCTGTAGTAAGTACACATCCCTATTGTGACTTCAACATTACTATGACCTCATTTCTATTGTAATGTCATATCTAGAATGAACCCATTCCTACTATGACATCATCCTTACTCTGACATCGTGTTGACTGTGACCTCATTGCTTTACTGACCTCATCCATATTGTGACATCATATCTAAAATTACTTCATTCCTACTGTGACATCATACTTAATATAACCACATTCCTACCATGACCTCATCCCTACTGTGACATCTTCCATACTCTGACCTCATACCTACTGGGACAACATCCTTATTATGACCTTATTTCTACTGTGACATCATACATACTGTGAACTCATTCCTACAGTGACTCAAGCCTGCTGTGACATCATATCTATTATGTCTTCATTCTTATTGTGAAATCATATTGTCTCCTCATTCCTACAATGAGTACACAGCTACTGTGACCTCACCACTAATGCAATCTCATCTCTATTGTAACTACATATGTAGTGAGAATTTATCCCTAGTGTGACATAAAACCTACTATTTCCTCATCCCTACTCTGACCTCAACTGTGACCTCATTCCTACTGTGACATCTTCCTTTCTGTGACCTCATATCAATTGTGACCTCATTCCTACTGTAGCATTTCCCTATGGTGACATCATCTTTACTGTGACCTTGTTACTACAGTGACATCATCCCTACTGCAACCTCATATCTAATATGACTTCTTTCCTAATGTGACATCATAATTATTGTGACATCATTCCTAGAGTGACCACTTCCTTACTCTGACCTCGTATCAAATATTACCTACAGTGTCAGCATCCTTATTGTGACCTCATTCCTATTGTTACCTCATCCCTACTATGAATTCCCATCTATTGTGGCCTCATTCCTACTGTGAAATTATTTTTTATTTTGACATCATATTTACTGTGACCTCATTCATACCATGACCTCATCCCTACTCTGACCTCACCTTCCTACAATGACCTCATGCTTCTTGTGACCTCCTTCCTACAATGAGCTCATCCCTAGTGAGAACTCACATTTATTGTGACCTCAATTGTATTTTGACATCAATTTTACTGTGACCTCATTCATAATGTAATATAATCCTTACTGTGCCCTCATTCTTTCCATGACCTCATCCCTACTCTGATGAGATATCATATTTGACCTCATTTCTACTGTGACATAAATCATACTTACGATGATATCATCCTTGCTGTGACCTCATGCCAACAAATTCTACATTACTATTCTGACCTCATCCCTATTGTGTCCTCATATCTATTGTGACTTCATCTGTAATGAGAACTCATCCCTACTGTGACCTCAAACTATGACTTCATCTCTACTTTGAATTCATATCTAGTATGACCTCAAACCTATTGTGACATCATCCTTACTCTGACATTATGCTGACTGTGTGCACAATCCTACAATGACCTCATCCCTATTGTGAATTCATATCTAAAATGACCTCCTTCCCACTGAGATATCCATACTGTGACTTAATTCCTACAATGATTTATAGTTACTGTAACATTTTCCCTAATGTGACTTCATCTCCATTGTGACTTAATCTGTAGTGAGTAATAATCCCTAGTGTGACATCAACTCTAGTATGACCTTATACCTACTATGACCTCATATCTATTGTCACCTCAATTCCTAATGTGATATCTTCCTTATTGTGACATCATATTTACTGTTACCTTGTTTCTATAGTGGCATCATCTCTAGAGTGACCTCATATCTAATATAACCTCATAACTATGGAGACATCATAATTAATGTAACATCATGCTTATTGTGATGTCATTTCTACAGTGATCTCATCCCTACTCTGGCCTCATACCTACTCTGACCTCATACCTACAGTGACCTTATCCTTATTATGACCTCATTCCTACTATATTCTCATGCCTAGTATGAAATCATATATCTTGTGATATCATTCCTAATATGACATCATTTATATTTTGACATCAACCTTACTGTGATCTCAATCCTATGGTGACATCATCCTTACTCTTTCCTCATGCTGATTGTGACCTCATTGCTATGCTGACCTAATCCCTACTCTGATCTCATATCTAAAATGATCTCATTCCTCCTATGACATGACATAATCCTTACTGTGACCTCATTCTTAGAATGACGTCAAGCCTCCTGTAGTGAGAACTCATCTCTAGTATGACATCAACCATACTATGACCTCATTGCTACTGTGACTTCATATCTATTGTGACATCATTCCTACATCCTTATTGTGATGTCATCTTTACTCTGACCATTTTCCTTCAGTGACATCTTGTCTACTGTGACCACATATCTAATATAGCCTCATTCTTAATGTGACATCACAGTTTTGTTACATATTACTTATTGTGACATCAAGCATAATGTGACATCATTTTACCATGACATCATTTCTACTCTGACCTCATATATAATATGACCTCATACCTACAGGGACAGCATCCATATTGTGATATCATTCCTACAATGACCTCTTTCCTAGAGTGAACTCACATCTATTGTGACTCATTCCTACTCTGCCATCATTTTTATTTTGACATCATCCTTACTGTTACCTCATTCCTACCATGACATCATCTTTACTGTGATCATCATCATAATGTGACCTAATCCCTACTCTGATGTAATATTGAATATGACCTCATTCCAAAAAAACAACCATTAGGTTAACTGTCAAACATAAGTAAAGAATACAAGCAACCTTCATGCAAAACCGATTTGTAAGTAGATATGTCTAAATTTACACACCCCAAGGTCCCCATTGTCGAGTTGGAGAGTCTTGTATTTACAAGTATGATGATCAAATAAGAATGCAGTCTATATTCTTATGGTCTCAAAATTCACCCCAATCTCTGCAGCCTTTACATTCTATCACACCACCACTTCTGCAGGTTGTTTCCTAGGCTTTGGGGAGGGGGAACAATGGGTGAGAAGCAAAAAAGTCTACATTCTCTGGAGATGTAATTTTGGTCTCTGGTCTGTCAGGTTGTTTCCCTTCATGGATGACAGTTTATCCAGTGATAACTTTTTTATTTATTTATTCATTTATTTTTAATAAAAGGTAATAAGTAATGAATACAAGCTTCCTTCATGTAAACCCAATTTGCAAGTAGATATGCCCAAACTTATAGAGCCCGAGGCCCCCATTGTCCAGCTGGAGGAGCTTATAAGTACTATCATGTTGATCAAATAAGAGTCCAGTCTGTATTGCTGTAGTTTCACAATTCACCCCAATCGCAGCCCTTATATTCTACCACACCCTCTCCTTTGCAGATTGTTCCCTAGGCTTTAGAAGAGAGACACAACTGGGCAAGAAGCAAAGCAGTCTACTTTCTCTGAAGCTGCCATTTTGGACTGATCAGTTCAGTCTGTTTCCTTTCATGGATTGGCAGTTTATCCAGGAATAACCTTTTATTCCTAATGATGAAGCACAAGCAATTAGATATACAGGCATTTAAACAGTACTAATTATTATGGTAGGTTATGTTGGTATAGACACAGGTGTTTGGATGGTATGCTAATCCATGGACTATAGCTTTTCTGTAAAGGCTGACAAAGTCTTACTGACAAAGGCTTGTAACATCTCCTAATCACTAGAGGAGTTAAGCTTGTGGCATAAGCCATGAATTATTCCTCCAAGGGGAGAGCTAATAGCCAATTATATTTGGGATATACAGACATTTGGCTGCCACTACTGCACAATATTTCCAAGCAGGTGAGGTGTAGCTGATGCTGATGGAGGAGTCTTGCTTGACTCAAGGAGACCGATATTTGCTTTATTGATTTAGTGGCCTTTGTTAACACTCTCTGGCATTCCAGAAGCCAACTGTATACTTGCAAGTGTGAACTCAATATATCTTTCCCATGTTTACACCAAGCCTTACACAGCAGGGCCTTGCTGCCTCTCTTCTTGCAGGTATCCCAGTTTGCTGGCAAAAACGTTTATCTTTTGGGGGGATTGGGTCCCCTAGTCAACATCTCCTTGGCTGAATAATGCATTTCAGATAACAGAGCTCTCCTATATTAATGTATTTTTCTTAATTACCCAGGTTATATAGATTTTAGTATTATATTTGGCTCTGAATAGGGAATTATCCTTTCACAGTTCCTATGACTATCAGTCAATTAAAGAAGGCAACTATATCACTTTTATAAAAGATTACCTCTATAATAGCTGGCTCTAGTTTACAGTTAGGGAATGACTTCATTACCATCATGTTTTTCTTTGTACTATGAAAAGGAGGTAAGGAAGTCTCTCATATTAAAACTTTGCAGCACCTGAAAGGTAAAGTACATTGGGGCACATTATAAATTGTTGTTACAATTAGGATCCACAGAGATGTTTGATGTCTGTGGCAGTCTGAGGCTTTTCTTCCTTTTAATGTTTAGCTGGGCCAACTTTTCTGCGTTAAACTGTTTATCATTGACTGTATGTTGTTAATTTGGGAAGCCAACTTAATTCCTTTAGTTAAATTATCCTACAGGTAGAAGAAAATGTTACAAGTTGATACTGTACAACACAAACATCTTAGAGAATATTTGTATCAATTAACCACAAAGTTGTTGTTATACAAATTATAAGTTAAGCAGATATGGACTACAATTTATATTTCCAATTAGCTTAAATGTATTAACTTTTTTTATTAAAACCTTTTAACCAATATTGTTTAATATAGACATATATTCTAGGTCTTTACCAAGACCTAGAATAGCATATAATATGTAGACAAAGTTTGGGCAAATCTGGATACCTGTTGAACTCACATCAGTCAACTATACACTAATCTAATGTAGACCCGTTCCCCCTCCCAACCCTCCCACCCCACCAGATACACCATTTCAGTCAATTCTTTGTTGCAGTCTTTTCTGTTGCTGTTGTTGCTGTTGTTCTTTCCAATATGCATACACTCCCTACAAGGAATATTTACAACTGGGTTATTGGTGCTAGTATCCATAGATGAGAGATACCATTCGTCGTTTGTTTTTCTGGGACTTTGTTACTTCACTTAAGATAATTTCTTCCAGATCCATCCAATTTACCTGCAAATTTCATGATGTCATCTTTCTTTACCACTGCATAGAATTCCATTGTGTAGGTTTACCACATTTTCTCTATCCACTCATCAGTTGAGGGGCATTTCAGTTGGTTCCAGCTCTTCATTATTGTGAAGAGAACTGCCATGAACTTGGCTGTACATGTACCTCTGTGGTATGAAGAGCCTAGTGGATCTATTCCCAGAAGTGGTATGGCTGGCTCAGGTGGTAGGCTCATTTTGAGTCTTTTAAGGGTTCTCCATACTGCTTTCCATACTGGTTGTACAAGTTTGCATTCCCACCAACAGTGGATGAGAGTCCCCCTTTCCTCACCCCCTCTCCAGCATTTAGTATCACTTGTTTTCTTGATCTTTGCCAGCCTTATAGGGGGTGAGATGGTATCTTAAAGTGGTTTTAATTTGCATTTCCTTAATTATTACCGATGTTGAACACTTTTTAAGATGTTTCTCAGCCATCTCTATTTCCTCATTTATGAAGTCTCTGCTCAGCTCTTTACTCCATCTTTTTTTTTATTTAATTTAATTTTTTTATTGATGCTTTGTGCATTTCGTACATCATTTTCCAATTCAGATCAGGCATTTTTCCCTTTCCCTTCCCCCCCACCCCCACCCCATCCCAGATCATGTATTCTGCCATAACTGTCTTGCATCTTTCTCTGTTTTATTTTTTCCTTTTTTAGCTATAAGTGATAATCCATGAGTACAAGCATCCTTCGTGCAAAACCAATCTACAGGAAAACTCCATCTTTTGAGTGAATCATTTGTTTTCTTACTTCTTTGTTATTTGAATGGATTATATATTCTGGAGGTTAATGCTCTGTCAGATGTAATAGCAGTGAAGGATTCCTCTGATACTGTGGGATTTCTCTTCACTTTCGTGACTGTTTCTTTTGCTGTACAGAAACTTTTTTGTTCAATAAGGTCTCACATGTCAATTGTCGACCTTATTTCATGTCCAGCTGCTGTCTGATTTAGGAAGTCTTTTTCTACACCTATGTTTTGTAAGTTTCTGCCAACCTTTTCTTCTATCGCCTTTAGAGTTTTCGGTTTCACATTGAGGTCTTTGATACATTTGCAGTTGACTTTTTAACAGGGTGAGATACAGGGGTTTAATTTTATTTTAACAAGTGTTGGTCCAGTTTTGCCAACACCGTTTGCTGAATACATGGTCTTTCATCCACTGAGTCCTTTTGGCCCCCTTGTCAAATATGAGTTGGCTGAAATTGTATGTGCTCAATTTTGGATCTTCAGTTTTGTTCCATTGGTCTACAGGTCTGTTTTTGTGCCAGTACCAGGCTGTTTTTATGACAATAGCCCTGTAGTATAATTTGATGTCTGGTATAGAAATCCCCCTGTATTGCTCTTTTCACTCAGGGTTGCTTTGGCTATTTGGGATATTTTGTTGTTCCATATGAATTTGAGAATTTTTTTCCAAGCCTGTGAAGAATGTCCTTGGGATTTTAATTTTTTAATTTTTTAAATTTTATTTATTTTTGTGTGTGTATGAATGTACTGTCTGCATGCAGGTTTGTGCACCCGTGTCATGCAATGCCACGGAGGACAGAAGATGGTCTCGGATTTCCCTGGAATTGGAGTTACAGACGGTTCTTAGCCGCCATGTGGGTGCTGGGGATTGAACACGGGTCCTCTACAAGAGCGGTCGGCGCTCTTAACCACTAGGCTATCTCTCCAGCCCATCCTTGGGATTTTAATTGGGATTGTGTTGAATCTGTATATTAATTTAGGTAAAATGGACATTTTTACTATGTTAATTTTTCCAATCCATGAGCATGGGAGGTCTTTCCATCTTCTGATGTCTTCTTCAATCTCCTTCTTCAGGAGCTTATAATTTTTGTTGTAGAGATCATTGGTGGTGTGGGTTAGGTTTATTCCTAAGTATTTTATTGTTTTTGATGATATTGTGAGTGGGAAGGACTCCTTGTATTCCTTCTTCAGATGCTTATGTTGGTGTAAAGAAAGGCTACTCATTTTTTAGGTTAATTTTGTAATGTGCTACTTTACTGAAACTTTTAATCATTTCTAGGAGTTTTCTTGTCGAGTTTTTAGTATCCCTTAGGTAAACTATCATATTGTCTGCAAAAAGGGATAGTTTTACTTCCTCTTTTCCAATTAGTATTCCTTTAATTGCCTTTTCTTTCCTTATTGCCCTATCCAGTGTTTCAAGCACTATATTGAAGAGGAGTGGTGACAAGGGGCAGCCTTCTCAGGTTCCTACTTTTATGGGGAATCCTTCTAACTTTTCTCCATTTAGGATGCTGGCTGTGGGTTTCATATATATGGCTTTGATTATGTTGAAGAATGACCCTTCTAGCCCAATTGCCTCTATGACTTTAATTATGAAGGGATGCTGAATTTTATCAAAGGCCTTTTTCTGCATCAATTGAGATGATGGTGTCATTTTTGTCCTTCAATCCATTTATGTGTTTTATATTTACTGATTTTCATATGTTGAACCATCCCTGCATCTCTGGTATGAATCCAACTTGATCATGGTGAATGACCTTTTTGGGTCTGTATATGGATTGAGAGAATTTTGTTGAGAATTTTTGCATCTGAGTTCATTAATGAGATGGGTCTGTAGTTCTCTTTATTGGTTGCATCCTTGCCTGGTATTAGTATTAGAGAGATGTTGGCTTCATAGAAGGAATTTGGGAGGTTTCCCTCTGCTTGTATCCTTCTGAACAATTTTAGTAATAATCATTTTAAATCCTCTTTAAATCTTTTATAGAATTCTGCTGTGAAACCATCTGAGCCTGGGCTTTTTTTAGTTTGGAGGTCTCATTACATTTTCAATTTCTTCATATGTTATGGTCTGTTTAAGCTGTCAATCTCCTCTTGGTTTAGATTTGGTGATTCCCAGGATTGCAGATAGTTCTCCATTTCTCTTAGGTTTTCAAATTTAGTAGAGTATAGGTTTTTGAAGTATTCCTGTATGATTGTCTGGATATTTTCACTGTCTGTAGTGACATTTCTCCTTTCATCCTGAATTCTATTGATTTGGAGTTGCTCTTTCTTTCTTTTGGTTAACTGGGCTATGGGTCTGTCTATCTTGTTTACTCTCTCAAAGAACCAACTTTTGGATTCATTGATTTTTTGTATTGTTTTCTTTTTTTCTATTTCATTGACTTCTGCTCTGATTTTTGTTATTTCTTCCTGTCTGTTGTGTTTAAGGTTTACTTGCTGATGTCTTTGCAGTGTTTTTAGCTGCAGTGTTAGTTTATTTAACTGTGCTCTTTCTTTTCTTTTTTTTAAATAGGCACCCAGGGCTATATATTTCCCTCTTAAGACTGCTTTTAAAGTTTCCCATAGGTTTTGTTGGGTTGTATTGTTGTTGTCATTTAGTTTCAGGAAGGCTTTTATTTCTTTCTTTCTTTATTTCCTCCTTGACCCATTCATTATTCAGGAGTGTTTTTTTTTAGTCTCCATGTGTTCATGTAGGTAGCAGGGCTTATCCTGGTGTTGATATTGAGCTTTACCACACTATGATCTGATAAAAATGCATGGTTATTTCATTTTTTTGTATTTGTTGAGTTTTTTCTGTGTCCAAGTATGTGCTCAATTTTGGAGAATGTTCCGTGGGGTGCTGAATAGAAAGTATATTCTCTGGTGCTTGGGTGGAATACTCAGAAGATGTCTGTGAGGTCCATTTCCTTTACTGTATTGTTCAGTTCAGATGTCTCTTTGTTTATTCTTTGTCCAATTGATCTGTCTGAAGGACTTAGTAAGGTATTGGATTCCCCTACTATGAGTGTGTTGGGGTTAATCTGTGCTTTGAGGTGCTGTAGAGTTGTATTTATAAAGGTTGGTGCACCAGAGTTTGGTGCATATATATTGATGATTGTGAAGTTTTCATGGTTCATTTTCCCTTTGATAAGGATATAATGGCTCTCCTTGTCTCTAATTGCTTCTACTTTGAAGTCCATTTTGTCTGATGTTAGGAAGGAGAAATATGATGATGATGAAGAGGTTGTTCTCCAGATGTAGATTGGAGCCAGCTGTTGTAGAGGTATTCTCTTGTAAAATCAGTCAAACTGCCTTCTTTAATTGAATAATGGACATAGAAACTGTGAAAAGGATTATTCTCTATTCAGAACCAAATATAATGCTAAAGTCTCCTTAAGCTATGCACTTAAGCAAAATATATTAATACAGGAGCTCCGACATCAACAATGCATTATTCACCAAGGAGATGTTGGCCAGGGGATCCAAGCCCCCACAAAAGGTAAAGGCTCCTTGCCTCCAAACTGGGATATCTGCAGGAAGAGAGGTGATAAGGCCCTGCTGTTGAAGACCTGATATAAACATGGGAAAGATGTATGGAGACTGCACTTGCAAGTATACAGATGGTCTCTGGAATGCCAGAGAGTGTTACCAAAGGCCACTAAACCAATAAAGCAAATATAGGTCTCCTTGAGTCAAGCAAGACTCCTCCGTCAGCACCAGCTACACCTCATCTGCCTGGAAATACTGTGCAGCAGTGGCAGCCATATGTCTGTATATCCCAAATCTAATTGGCTATTAGCTCTCTCCTTGGAGGAATAACCCACGGCTGATGCCACAAGCTTACATCCTCTAATGGTTAGGAGATGTTATAAACCACACGAAGACCCTGTCATACTTAACAGAAGAAAATGTAATTCATGGATTAACATACCATCCAAACATCTGTGTCTATACCAAAGTAACCTACCATAACAATTAGTACTGTTTAAATACCTATATATCTAATTGCGTGTGCTTCATTAGTAGGATCAAAAGGCTATATATTATACTGTTTAAATACCTATGTATCTAATTGCATGTGCTTCATTAGTAGGATCTAAAAGTTATGCCTGGACAAGCTGTCAGCCCATGAAAGAAAACAGCCAAAATTGACTAGTGACCAAGGCGACAGCTCCAGAGAAAGTAGACTGTTTTGCTTCTTATCCACCTGTGCCCCTTGTCTAAGCCTAGGGAACAATCTGCAGAAGAGGGGGCATGGTAGAATGTAAGGGCTGCAATTGGGGTGAATGGTGAAACTACAATATAGACTGGACACTCATTTGATCAACTTGATTGAACATACAAGCCCCCCCTGCTGGATGGTGGGACCCATGAGCTGTGTGGGTTTGGGCACAACTGCTCGCAAATTGATTTTACATGAAGGATGCTTGTAGTCACAGATTATCTCTTATTGTTAAAAAAATGAAAACAAAACAAAACAAAAAAACAGAGAAAGATGCAGAAAAGTTATGGCAGAATGCATGATCTGGGATGGGTAGGGGTGGGGTGGGGGGAAGGGAAGGGGATATATGCCTGAACTGAATTGGAAAATGATGTATGAAATACACAAAGCATCAATTAAAAAAAAAAGGATAGCAACTCCTGCTTTCTTTTTAGTACCATTTGCTTGGAATATATTTTCCATCCCTTAAATTTAAGTTGATGTCTATCCTTAAGGCTGAGATGGGTTTCTTGTAGACAGCATATTGATGGGTTCTGTTTCCTAATCCATTCTCCCAGTCTATGTCTTTTGATTAGGGAGATTAGCCCATTGATATTTAAGGTTATAATTGAGAGGTATATGTTGCTTCCTTTCATCTTATTATATGTTTGAATTTTTTGTGTAGGTTTCTACCTCTGCATTTCTGTTTTTATTAAAATATTTACTTTCAAGATGCCTGGGTGTTAGTTTGTCCTCTCCTCTGTCCTTTGAATAGTTTCAAGAATTCTCTGAAGTGTTGGTTTTCTAAACATGTATTCTTCCATCTTGATTATGTCATGGAAGATGTTTCTCTTTCCTTCAACTAGAATTGATATTTTTGCTGAGTATAGTAACTTGGATTGGCATCCATAGTCCTTTAGCATTGGGAATGCTTTGGTCCAAGTTCTTCTTGCTTTCCTGGTTTGTGCTGAAAAGTCAGCTGTGATTCTGATAGGTTTTCCCTTGTATGTAACTTGTTATTTTTCTCTTGTGGCTTTCAGAATTTTGTCTTTGTTTTGGGTATCTAGCATTTTAACTACTATATGGTGGGGGGGTTTCTTTTCTGGTTTAGTCTATTTGGTGTTCTACTTGCTTCTTGTATTTACATGGGACCATCTTTTTTTGCTTTGGGGAAATTTTCCTCCATTATTTTGTTGACAATCTGGTCAATACCATTTTCTTGGGATTCTTCTCCTTCCTCCATCTCTAAGATGTGGAGGTTTGATCTTTTCATAGTGTCCCACATTTCATGGTTGTTCCACTCTTGTGTATTTTTAAATTTTTTCATAGTCTTTACTTTACCTTTTTAGTTGATCTGTGTTGTCTTCTAGGTCTGATATTCTTTTTTCTCCTTCCTCCATTCTGCTTCTGAGGCTTTTTCCCATTCTTTCCTCTTGATTGGCTGACTGTTAGATTTCCTTTATTTTTTTCTTCCTGTGTTTTCCTTACTATTTCCATTTCCTTTTGGAGCTTCTCAAAATTTTCTTGTAGCTCATTGGTTTCCTTTTTCATTTCAGCATAGGATCTATTCAGTGTTTCAACTTCCTTCCAGAGTTTGTCATTTTGTCCCTCTAGCTCTTTCCAGAATCTGTCATTTTCTCCTTTTAGTTCTTTCCAAAGTTTGTCCTTGTCTTCCTCAAGGTCCTTTCTGAGTTTTTCATTCTCTCCCCTTAGTTTTATGATTTCTTTGAATATATCTGTGATTTGTTATTTGGGGATCTGTGTCCTGGGTTACCCTTATGGAGATCCCATTGTAGGGGTCCTCCACTGGCTCCATAGAGTTTGGTGTGGAGTTATTCTGTGCTTTTCCCATATTGTTCTTTCGTTGTGCTCTTGGCATGTGGTTAGCTTTTTGCCTGCATTCTGATGTGAATTTTGAATGTCTCTTCACTTTGTTGAAGGATTGCTCTCCTTGATTCCTTCAGGTGTCTTTGTTATATGCTCCTTATGAATGGAGTGTTGACTTGTCTAGGTTTTAGGCTTTCAATTTTGGTTATATTTTGGAAGGTATAGTTCAATTTTCCCTTTCTGTTCTGCAGGAGCTGGATGGGTATCAACCTAGGTGTCACCTTCTGAACAATATATTCCCTCTTCTGTCAGCTACTCTCTCCTGAGTTCCAGATGGGGATTCCTGTTGGTAGTGGAGGGGGGGGTATTTGGGTTGCTGGCTTAGCCCATGTCCCAGTATCTCTGTGTTCGAACCTCAGATCCTAGCTCCCAAGACCTTCTGGGACACCTTTCCAAGTCTACAGGACTCACTAGTCCTCTTGGACTCTGCCCCTAGCTGGAGCACACGTGGTATGTAAACCACCACCAAATACTTGCCCTGCACTCTGGGTTTGGGCTTCAGCTCCTAGATCCCAAAGCCTTCCGGGACACCTTTCCTAGTCCACAGGACCTGCCAGTCCACTCAGACTCCAGCCTGAATTTTCTATGGATTGATTTCTCCATGTGCTGAGTTTTCCATGAACTCATTTCTCCATGAACTTGTTTCTCCATTGGATTGAGGGCCCCATGGATCTGAATACTCCAAGACGTATTTCTCTGTGGAATTACTACTTGTATATACATGGGTTTGTCTTTTTTTACTTTGGGGAAATTTTCCTCTATTATTTTGTTGACAATCTGGTCAATACCATTTTCTTGGGATTCTTCTCCTTCCTCTATTGCCATGATGTGGAGGTTTGGGCTTAGTCCATTACATTGACTAAGATTTCCATGGAATGAAGTCCCTATGCACTTGAATTCTCCATGGACTGTTTTCTTCGTGGACTGAGTTCACGCATGCTTGAAGTTTTCAGGAACTGAGTACACATGGACCCAAATATTCCATGACTGATTTCTACTTGGTCTGATTTCTCCATGAGCTGTATTCTCCATGGAATTATTTGTGCAAGAGCTGAATTCTATATAGACTGAGTTTTACATGGCCTGAAAATTCTATGGACCAAAGGTCTCTATGGCTAGAATTTTCCATGGACTGACTTCTTCATGACCTGCATTTTCCATTCCTTGGGTTCTCCATGGGCTGTCTTCTCCATGACTTATTTCACCATGGACTGAATTATCCATCCACTGAGGGCTATGTGGACTAATGTAGTCATGTCCTGATGTATCCATTTTCTCAGTTCTCCACAGAATAGCTTCTCCATGGACTTATTTCCCTTAAACCCAGAACTACAAAACCTGATTTCCCTAAGGCCAGAAGTGTCCATGCTCTGACTTCTATGTGGCCTGAATTTACCATGGACTGATTTCTCCAATAGCTGTGTTATTCTTGGACTCATATCTTCATGGACTCAGTTCTCCAATAGACTGAGGGCTCCGATGGATCTGAATTCTCCATGATGTATTTTTTCATGCAATGAATACTCCATGGAATGAAGTCTCCATGTACTCGAGTTCTCCATGGATTGTATTTTCCCTGGACTTATTTTAGCCTGGCTGGAGTTTTTCATGGACTGTGGTCAACATGGACCTGGGTATTCATGACTGATTTCTATATAAACTGAGTTCTCCATGGGCTGGATTCTCCATGGACTTATTTCTCCAAGAGCTGAATTCTATATAGTCTGAGGTTTCCATGGCCTGAAAACTCCATGGGCCGATGGTCTACATGGCCAGATTTTTCCATAGACTGTTTTATTCATGAGCTGTGATCTCCATTGTTTTGGTTCTGTTTTGGTTCTCTATGGACTGTCTTCTCTATGACTTATTTCGTGATGGACTGAATTATCCATCCACTGAGGGCTACATGGACTAATGTCACCATGTCCTTATGTATACAATGAGTTCTCTACAATCTCTTTTCTCCATAGACTTGTTTCTCCATGAGCTTAGGTCACCAGAACCTGATTTACCTAAGGCCTGAATTTTCCATGGACCGAGGCCTACATGTCCTGAATTCCATATGAACTGATTTCTCCATGAGCTGAATTACCCATGGACTTAGTACTCCATTAGACTGAGGGTCCTCATGGACCTGGATACTACATGATGGATATCTACATGGAATATGTTCTCCATTTACTAAGGCTTCCAAATGAAATCCCTGTGCACAGGAATTCTCCATGGATTTATTTCTCTGTTTACCCTGGCCTGAGTTTTTCATGAACTGAGGTCACCATGGACCGGCATACTCAATGACTGATTTCTACATAAAATGGACTGGATTCTCCCTGGACTAATTTTTCCAAGATCTTATTTCTACATAGCCTAAATTCTACATAGCCTGAATTTTCATGGCCTGACATCTCCATGGACTGAAGTCACAGAATGGAAGATAACAAAGTAAGGATAATGTCACAGTAGGAATGAGGTCATATTTGATATTACGGCAGAGTAGAGCTGTGGTCATGATAGGATGATGTAACAGTAAAGATGATATCAAGGTAGAAATGAGGTCACAGTAAGATAAATGCCAAAATAAAAATGATGTCATAATAGGAATGAGGTCACAATATATGTGAGTTCATAGCAGGAATGAGGTCATTGTAGGAATGAAATCACAGTAAGTATGATGTCACAGTGGGAATGAGGTCACAATTGATATGAGGTCACAGTATGGATGAGATCAATGTAGGAATGAGGTAACATTAAGAATGTTGTCACACACACACACAAAAGAATATTGTCACACTACGAATATGGTCAGAGTATGGATGATGACAAAGTAAGGATAATGTCACTGTAGGAATGAGGTCACGATTGATATGAGGGCACAGTAAGGATAAGGTCATATTAGGCTTGAGAGCCCATTATTGATGAGTTCTTGGTATCAATGAAGTTACCCAAGAGATGAGGTCACATTAGGGAAGACAGCATGATAGAGATGAGCTCATAGTAGGGTTGATGTCACACTAGGGATGAGTTCTCTATACAGATGAAGTCACAATAAAAATGAGGTCACATTAGGGATGAGGTCACAGTAGCTATGAAATAATTGAAGGTATGTGGTCACAGTAAGGATAATGACACAGTAAGAATGATCTCATAATAGAAATGAGGTCACTGTAGGATTGAGGTCATAGTAGGAATGAGGTCACAATATGAATGTTGCCCCAAAAAGCAGGTCACAGAAGGATTGAGGTCAGAGTACAGACAATGATAAAGTAAGGGTAATGTTACAGTGAAATGAGATCACAATTGATATGAGGTCACAATAAATATGAGGTCATTTTAGGGTTGAGGACCTACTATTGTTGAGTTCTAACTATGTATGAAGCCACCATAAAAATGAGGTAACATTAGGAAAGATGTCACAGTAGGAATTAGGTCATTGTAAGAATGAAGTCACAGTAAGAATGATTTCACAATAAGAATGAGGTAATTTTAGATATGAGGTCATAGTAGGGATGAGGCCAGTGTAGCAATGAAGTGACAGCATTACATCAGAATAAGGATGATGTCACAGTAGGAATGACTCCATAATAGATAAGAAGTCACAGTAGAGATAACATCAAAGTTAGGTTGAGATCACATTATGGATGTGTTCTGACTACAGATTAAGTCACAATAGATGAGGAGACCATAAGGATGAGGTTACAGTAGTTATGAAATCTTTGTAGGCATGAGGTCACAGCAAGGATGATATCCTCATAAGGAAGATATCACAGTAGGAATGAGGTTATATTTGATATTACATCACAGTAGGGTAGAGGGCTCAGTAGGAATGAGGTCCTAGTAATTACGTTGTCAAAATAAAAATGATATCACAGTAATAATGAGGTCATATAGTTATTATTTTGGGAGAAACAATTAAAGAGAGTAAGCAGACAGCCTCCAAGCCTCGACCCCTGCTGTTATCCTGCCAAACATGTGAAGCCTGGATACTCGACTATCTTTGATCCCTTATGAAAAAGCTTTGATCTGGAGCAAATGGCCTGGTGTTCCACTTGTCCCAACTGCCTGCCCCAGCCCCCAATTGTGTGTGTGTGTGTGTGTGTGTCCCACCTCATGCAAGGATCTGTATAAAAAGACTTGAGTTACAACATTAAAATTGAGTCTTTCCTCCTCTACTGCGAGTCTGTTTCTCTTTCTCTCTGGGTGACTTCTAACCATTCCCTCCCCCTCCTACTAGTGGCTAAAGCCTAAGAGCTGTTAGGTGGCTGGTCCAGAAACAGCTTGCAAAGCTGCGAGCCCTACAATAGGGAGGAAGAACATCTAGTGGAAATCAGCACACGCATCATTAAAGTACAACCAGATGAATATTTTAAATGACAACTGGCGCCAAGACATGGGACTCGACTTTCCACAGAAAGCAGAAGGAAAAAAAGGTAATTTCTCAGGCTGTCTCTCTCAGTTCTCGTTCCCCCATGAGGAAACTTTTGAAGGGTTCAGTGTAAGGGAGTAACCCCCCACCCCACCCCAAAAGTAAGGTTAAGGGTAGATAACTGGGCTAGCTCCATTTCCACGAGAAAATTTTCATGTGAAATAAGACTTTTTTGGTGTTTTCAAGACAGGGTTGACCTGTAGCACCAGCTGTACTGGAACATGCTCTGTAGACCAGGCTGGCCACAAAGATCCACCTGCCTCTGCCTCCCAAGTGCTAGTAGCAAAGGCATGCACCACCATGCCTGGCTGAAATTAGACTATTTTTATTTTTATTTTTATCATTTGAGACAGGGTCTCCCTATAGCCCCAGCTGGCCTGGAACTCACTCTGGAGAACAGGCTGGCCTTGAACTCACAGAGATCCGCCTGCTTCTGCCTCCCAAGTGCTAGGATAAAAGGCATGTGCCACCATGCCCGGCTTTAAAGATGGTTCTTAGCCACCATGTGGGTGCTGGGAATTGATCCCAGGTCCTTTGCAAGAGCAGTCGGTGCTCTTAACCACTGATCCATCTCTCCAGCCCCTAGACTTTTTTAATCTGTCTTTTAACATCACTCCCCTAAAGTCTGGCTGACGGTCCATCCCAGTGAGACTCTTTTTCACATGGAATGTCTTTAATCTGTATTATAAATACTTAGCTTCCTACATACAATGGATGTTCCACCTGCAGAGCCATGAAACACTCTGCTACTAAACGTCTCTCTAACCATTAGCATTTCCTACCTTTCTTTACCATGGGTAACAAACAGACAGGCCAAAAAGACCCACAAGCTAAGAAAATAAATCTCATCAAGAGTTGAGGAGTTAAAATTTCCACATGGGAAGCTACCTTCTTTTGGAGTGAGACTTTTAAGATACACCCGTGGATGTCCCCTGCAGACTTATAGAATCCAGAATTTTTGACACATGTGGCACAGGAAGCTAGGCAGTGAGAAGTTAGATCAGCATCTCTCAAGTTTTTACCACTCTTAGCTGCAGTGAGACAATCTTTAGGCCCCTCCCATCAGGCTGTGCAAGGAAGGGAAACTAACAAAAATAAACTGCAGAACATGCTAAAACTCCCCTGAGGACCCCAGAAAGCTTCCTTCTGGAAACCACCCAGCTTCAGACCCAGGGGTAACAGAACAGGTTAATCAAAACATCCAAGCAGCTGCCCCTGTGTAGGAATTAAACTTTGCCTGACTCGAGGCCAGGACCTATAAAACCTTCCTGAAGAACTTCAGTGAGTTATCTGATATCTCTTTGGGAATGCAGTTGTCTCTGTGAGATATCTATAGCTCCATAAGTTCTGGATATTGCAGTGTTTTCTTGCCTTGCCTAACTCTGCAAAGTTCCAGAACTGGATGGCCCCTTCCATTGATGTATTGAGCAAAATGTCACACTTCTTGAATACTGGTTGCACAAATAGGAGCTCTGCAGCCCCCTGGTAAAAGCCAAGGTGGCTTGTATTTCCCTTCCATCTGCCCCCCACTTCCTTTCCCAGAGCACAGTAGCTTTTAGTATATAAACACTGCTGGCATGAATAAATCTGAGTCTATGTCCCGGGCCTTCTCCCACTGAGTGCATGTCTCTTTTCCTGTCAGGTAACTTTCTTTTGGTACCCTCCCCTCTCCTTGCCAGAGTTAAGCCTAGAGACTGTCGGCCTGCAGGCAGGAGATAGCCTTGAAGCTTGCAGCTCTGTAGAACTGCCAGCCTGGTTCTAGGAGGGAAAAATATTGTGTGGATTGTGGCCACATATCAGTAAATGACCAACAGAGGATAGAAACCACGGACACCCCTGACCTCTCCCTCCACTTCTCTTAAATGGCCAGAAGCAGCATTCCTTCCAGCCATTTGTCTCTCTGCCACAGAAAAACTGTGCCAGAACAGGGATAACCAAGACCTTCATTTTCAGTTGATTCCTGCTAATGTAGCACCAACATGGAGCCCCCCTCCCAAAATGGTACCTGTGCGAGGCAATATATATATATCAAAAATCATTTCTTAGGAAAGAAAGATGCAGCATTAGCTGCCAGCATGTGCCAGGAATGAGGGTGCAAAACAACAAACCTCAGAATAATTTGGGCCTGTTGCAGCCATGCTAACTTCCTGTTGTGGCCATGTTCACTTTCTTTCCTTCCAAGCCAACAAACTACAATTACCAGAATACTTCAGGCCTTTTGCCAGATGGAAAATTTTCAGAATGGTTCCCGTTCTTTTTAAAACAGGTTTTCCAAAAAATACACAAAGAAAATGGACCTTTAATCTTTATTGTGTTTTTTTCTCATGATACTTGTTCAAAATTGAGGTAATTGTACTGTTCCGTGCATATCAATTTTTATCTTGAGATAATATTTCTATAATATGGCCATTTAAAATCTGTTAATTTAAATTCCATCACAAGCATGCTTGTTGATAAGTTTCTAAAGCAATATATGGGTACCCTACCCCCAAATATCTTTAAACAAATTGTGCACAATTAATCAATTAATAAGTCATAGGCATTTCAAAGTCGATTAATCAATTAAGGATCCTAAACAATTCTAAAACGAATTAATTTTCTAAAAGTCCTGGAAAATTGTGGAGTCTTTCAGATTTGTTTTCACCTTCTAAAATCCACAGGCTCCCAGACCATGTGGCTTGTAACCTACAACCTAGCAGAAATAACAAGTCATCTTACTTCATGTCTGTCTTTCCTTACCTAAATTTCATACCATTTTATTTCAGCATCCTGAGACCAAAACAAGGCAGCTTTGTATGGAGATTTCCAAGCCAGCTTTGTCTAACAAAATCCTAAGGGTAATCAATGTTCTTTAACCACAATTTGTCATTTTTAGGTTTTGGTTAAAAAAAATTAACTAGCTACAGGGAGACCCTGTCTCAAAAAGACAAAAAAAATTAACTTGTGTAATTTTACTATTTACATAAATTTAGTAAAGGCTAACTCTAAAACCAAGATTGATTTTTTCCCTAACTCAGGTCTGCCCTATATTTAAACAGCTAATAAATTAATTGATTTATTAAGGGTAAATAGAAATATAAAAAATGTAATAGTTCAAAGTTTATTGAGTATGTATTCTCATCTACTTGATATGATCCACCAACACCCAATAGGATATATAAAACCCATTCTATAATATTTATAGCTTAAATTTATACATCTAATGGTTGTAATATATAAAGGTGTGGAAAATTCTTGTCCATGAGGACCACAGTCCATGAAAAACACAGATGATGGGTACCAAGTTAATGGATAAATCAGTCCATGGAAAGCTAGAGTCCATGGGGAGCTCAGTGCATGGAGAATTTGGGCCATGGAAAACTGAGTCCCTGGAGAACCCAGTCCATGGATAATTCAGCTCATGGGGAACTCCACCCATGAACGAGTCAGGCCATTGGACCTCCATCTGTGGAAATATCAGGCATCAGGGAACTCAAGCTATGGAGAACTCAGCTCACCTATAACTAATTCCCTGGAAAGCTACTCCATTATGAATTCTGATCATGTGAACCTCAGTCACTGGAAACATTAGATCAGGAAGTACTCAGTCCATGGAAAAATTGTACATGGAGTATTCAGGTCCATTAAGAAATCAGGCCATCAAAAACTAAGTAAATGGAGAAATCAGACCATGCAGACATCAATTCATGGAGAAGACTCTTAATGGATAAATCACTTGTTGGTTAACTTGGGCTATGGACTCCTCAGCCCATCAAGAACTCAGTCCATGAATAACTCAATCCATGGAGAATTCACTTCATGGAGAAATCAGTCCATGGAGAATTCAAATCATGGAGAATTCTGTCCATGGAGAAAACTATTTACTTAAAAGCATTCCATGGTGAACTCAGTTCCATGGAGACCTCTGTGCATAGAGACCATAGAGAGAGACCTCAGTTCCTGGAGAGCTCAGGGTATTGAGAACTCAGATGTGGAAAATCCACATCTATGGGGACCCCAGTACATGGAGAACACAGATGATGATGAACCAAGATAATGAAGAAATCAGTCCATGGAGAATTCAAGTCCATGGTGACCTCAGTCCTTGGAGAAGTCAGTCCATGTGACACTCAGTCCATGGAGAACTGAGTCCATTGAGAAATAAGACCATGCATCATTCAGCTCATGGAGAACTCAGTCCACAGGACAATCACGGCATGGATACTTCAGTACATAGAGAAATCAGGGAAAGGAGATCACAATTCATGGAGAAATCAGTCCACAGAGTATTTGAGTCCACGGGAACCTCAGTCTATAGAGAATATACTCCTTTGTATACTCAATACATGAAGAACTGAGTCCATGGAGAAATCAGTCCATGGATAATTCAGGTCATGAAGAATTCAGTCCATGGAAAAGTCAGTCCACGATACTTTGGGGAATGGAGATGTCAATTCATGGAGACATCATTTTTACTTTGACTTCATACTAAGTGTGTGACCTCATTCCTACAGTGACCTCATATCTATTATGGCCACAATCCTACTGTGACATTATCCATACTGTGACCTCATTCCTACAATGACTTCATAATTAATGTGACCTCATCTCTGATGTGACTTCATCTCTAGTGAGAATTCATTCCTAATTTAACATCAAACCTATTATGAGCTCATCCCTACCGTGACCTCATATCAATTGTGACCTCATTCCTACTGTGGCATTTTCTTTATTGAGGCATCATCTTCACTGTGACATTGTTCCTAGAGGGACATCATCCCCACTGTGACCTCGTATATAATATGACCTCATTTCCACTGTCACATCATAATTACTGTGACATCATGATAATTGTGACCTCATTTCAACAGTGACCTAATTCCAATCTGACCCCATATGTATTATAACCTCAGATCTACAGGGACTTTATCCTTATTGCGGCCTCATTCCTAAAATGACCTCATCCCTACTGTGGACTCACATCTATTGTGACCTGATCCCTACTCTGACATAATTTTTACTTTGAAGTTATTTTTACTGTGACTTCATTCCTACAGAGACCTCAATCCTACTGTGACCTCATATCTATTATGACCTCATTTCTACTGTGAAATTATCCATACTGTTACCTCATTCCTACAATGACTTCATAGTTACTGTGACTTCATTCTTTATGTGACCTCATCACTATTGTGACTTCATGTGTAGTGAGTACTCACCCCTATTGTGACATCAATACCAGTATGACCTCATCCCTACTGTGCCTTCATATCTACTCTGACCTCAATTACTATTGTGACATTTTCCTTATTGTGAATTCATCTTTAATCTGACCTTGTTCCGACAGTGACATCATCCCTATTGTGACCTCATATCTAATATGACCTCATTCCTACTGTGACACCATATTTGTCTGACACTATGCTTATTGTGACATCATTCCTACAGTGACCTCATCCTTACTGTGAACTAACATCTATTGTGATCTCTTTCCTACTGTGACATCATATTTACTTTGATAACCATACTGTGTCCTCAGTCCTACAGTGACTTCAATCCTACTGTGACCTCACATCTATTATTACTTTATTCCTACTGTGATATAATCTTTATTGTGACCTCATACATAAAATGACTTCATAGCTACTGTGACATCATCCATAATTTCACCTCAAATCTATTGTGATGTCGTCACTAGTGAGAACTATTTCCTAGTGTTATATCCACCCTGCTATGACCTTGTCACTGCTGTGACCTCATATCTATTATGACCTCAATACTTCTGTCACATCTTCCTTATGTTATGACATCATTTTTAATGTGACATTTTTCCTACAGTGACATCATCCCTACTGTCACCTCATATCTAATACAACCACAATCCTACTGTGGCATCATAATTATTGTGATATCATGCTTATTGTGACCTCATTCCTACAGTGACCTCATCCCTAATCTGACCTCATCCCTACTCTGACCTCAAATCTAATATAACCTCATACATACAGTGACACCATCCTTATGGTGAACTCGTTTATAAAATGACCTCATCTCTGCTGTGAACTCACATATATTGTGACCTCATTCCTACTGTGACATCATTTTTTATTTTGACATCAGTCTTACTGTGACTTTATTCCTACTGTGACATCATCTACACTGTGACCTCATTCCCACTGTGACCTCATTTGTACACTGACCTCATTCTTAATGTGCATCATTTTTATTTGACATCATCTTAATGTTACCTCATTCCTACCATGACAGTAAACTTACTGTGTTGTAATATCAAATATGATATCATTCCTACTGTGACATCATCCTTATGATGATATAATCCTTACTGTTACCTCATGCCTACAAGACTTCATACGTACTATGACATCAAACCTACTGTGTCCTCATGTTTATTGTGACTTCCTCTGTAGTCATAATACATTGCTAGTATGACCTCAAACTTACTATGACCTCATCTCAAATGTGACTTCATAGTTAGTATGACCTCATTCCTAAAATGACATAATCCTTCCTGTGATATCATGCTGACTCTAATTTCATTGCTACACTGAACCCATCCCTACCTCATTCCTATTGTGACATCATCTTTACTCTGACCTCATTCCAACAATGACTTCATCCTTACTGTGTCATATTTCCCTACGTGGCATCATCTCTATGGTGACCTCATCTGGAGTGAGAACTCATGAACAATGGGCTCTCAACCCTAATGTGACCTCATCCTTACTATGACCTCATATCAAATTTAACCTCATTCCTACTGTGCCATTATCCTTACTTTGTCATGATCCATACTCTTACCTCATTCCTACTATGACCACATAACTACTATGACCTCATTCCTACTGTGACATCATCCTTACTATGAACTCATTACTATAATGACCTCATCCCTAATGTGAACTCAAATCTATTGTGACTGCATTCCTACTGTGATATCATTTTTATTTTGACATTAACCTTATTGTGACCTAATTTTTTCCATGATATCATCTTTCTGTGACATCTTTCCTCCATGACATAATCCCTACTCTGATGCAATATCAAATATGACCTCATTCCTATTGCGATATTATCCTTACTTTGTCATCATCCATATACTGACCACAATCTTACTGTGACATCATTTTTACTTTGACATCAGTCTTTTTCTGACATCATTCCTACAATTCCCCCATTCCTATTGTGGACTCATATCTATTAGGACTTCATTACTACTGTGACACATTCTGACTGTGACCTCATTCCTACAAGGACCTCATCCCTACAATGACCTCATCCCACTGTGAACTCACATCTATTTTGACCTCATTCCTACAGTGACTTCATTTTTATTTTCCCATAAAACTTACTGTGTCCTCATTACTACAGTGACATCATCTTTACTGTGTTCTCATTCCTACCATGACCTCATAATTACTCTGATGTACTATCAAATATATCCTCATTCCTACAGAGACATTATACTTACTTTGTCATCATCCATACTCAATCCTACTGTGACATCATTTTTACTTATATATTATGACCACCTTCTTACTGTGACACATCCTTACTGTGATCAAATATATACTGTGACATTATGCTTATTGTGACCTCATTTATATACTGACTTCATCCCTACTGTGCCCTCATCCTTACTCTGACCACATATGTAATATTACTGCTTTCCTTCTGTGACATCATCCTTAGTTAATTCATTATATACAATGACCTCATCCATACTGTGACATCTTCCCTATTGTGACCTCATGTCTATTGTGAGTTCACTCATAATGAGTACTCATCCATAGTGGAAACTCATACCTACTAGACCTCAGAGCTACTGGTATCTTATATCTAATATGACCTCATTCCTACCATGGCATTAACTTTGCTATGACCTCATTCCTTCAGTGACCTCATCCCTGCTTTGATGTAGTGTCAAATATGACCTCTTTCCTACTATCCCATCATCATAATCATGATATGATCCTTACTATGACCTCATGCATACAAAGATTTCATACCTATTCTGACCTCATCCCTACTATCACTTCATGTCTATGGTGACTTCCTCTGTAGTGAGAACATATCCCTAGTGTGACCTCAACATTACTATGATATGATCTCCATTGTGACTTCATATTTAGTATGACCTCATTCTTAACTTGTCTTACATCTATTGTGACTGCATTCTTATTGTGATATCATTTTTATTTTGACATCAACCTTATTGTGACCTAATTTTTTCCATGATATCATCTTTACTCTGAACTTGTCATGATCCTTACTCTGACATGATCCAGACTGCACCTCATTGCTACACTTATCTCATCCATCCTGTGACCTCATATCTATTGTGACCTCATTCCTACTCTCACATCATTTTTACCTTGACATCATTCTTACTCCCACCTAACACCTAGTATGATCTCATTCTTTCTGTGACCTTATATTAATTGTAACCTCATTCCTACTGTGAAATTATCCTTAATTTGTAATCATCCATACTCTGATTTCATTCATAATGTGACATCATTCCTACTGTGACACATGCTTACAGTGACTTCATTCCTACAATAACCTCATCATCCACACTGTGACCTCATACCTAATGTGCCCACATATCTAATATGATCTCTTTCCTATTGTGTCATCATCCTTAGTTTGACCTTTCTTATAGTGACATCATCCTTGCTGTGACCTCATATCTAATATGACCTCATACATACTGCTCATATCTAATATGACCTCATACATCATGCTTACTCAGACATCAAGCTGACTGTGACCTCATTTCTACACTGACCTTATCCCTACAGTGACCTGATATGTAAAATGACTTCATTCCTTCTGTGATATCATCCTTACTGTGCCCTCATCCCTACTATGACATCTTCCCTAATGTGACCTCATCTCTATTGTGACTTTTTCTGGAGTATGAAATCATCAACAATGGGCTTTCAAACCCAATATCCCCTCATCCTTTCTGTGACCTCATATCAATTGATCTCTTTCCTACTGTAATATTATCTATCCTTTGTCATCACCCATACTCTGAACTCGTTAGTACTGTGACATCATTTTTACCTTTACATCATACTTACTCTGACCTAAAATGTAATATGATCTCATCCTTATTGTGACATCATATCAGTGGTGACCTCATTCCTACTGTGACCTTGTCCTTACTTTGTTATGATCCATACTCTGACTTCATTCCTAATGTGATAGCTTTCCTAGTGTGACTACATATCTATTGTGACCTCATTCCTACTGTGACATCATGTTTATTTTGACATTAAACTTACTGTGACCTCATTCCTACCATGACATCATCTTTACTGCAACCTCATTCCTACCATGACCTCATCCCTACTCTGATGTAATATCGAATATGACCTCATTCCTTCTGTGACATTGTCCTTATATGTCATCATCCATACTCTGATCTCAATCCTACTGTGACCTCGTATCTATTATGTCTTCTATCCTAGTGTGACACATCCTTACTGTGATCTCATCCCTACAATGACTTCATCCATACTGTGACCTCATACCTAAAGTGACAACATATCTAATATGACCTCATTCCTACTGTGTCATCATCCTTACTGTGACCTCATTCCTACAGTGACATCATCCCTATTGTGACCTCATATCTAATATGACCTCATGCATACTGTGACATCATCCTTACTCAGACTTCAAGCTCACTGTGACCTCATTACTACACTGACCTCAACCCTATTCTGACCTCATTCCTATGGTGACATCATCCTTACTGTGACTTCATTCCTACAATGACATCATAGCTACAGTGACCTCATCTCTATTGTGATTTTATCTGTAGTGAGAACTCATCCTTCATGTAACATCAACGCTATCAATTGTGACCTCATTCATACTATGACATTTTCCTTATTGTGATGTGATATTTACTGTGACTTTGCTCCTACAGTGACATCATCCAGATTGTGACCTCATATCAAATATGACCTCATTCCTACTGCAATATCATAATTATGTGACATGTTTATTGTGACTTCATTCTTACAGTCAACTCATCCCTACTCTGGCCTCATCCCTACTCTGGCCTAATATTAAACATGACCTGATATGTACATTGATATCATCCTTATGGTGATCTCACTCCTAAAATGACCACATCCCTACTGTGAACTCACATCTATTGTGATCTCATTCCTAATGTGACATCATTTTTATTTTGACATCAGCCTTACTATGACCTCACATCTTTACTCAGACCTCATTCTTACAGTTTTCTCATCCTTACTCTGATGTAATGTTGCATATGACCTTTTTGGAACTGTGACATCATCATTCATAGCTAATGTGATCTCATTGTTAATGTAACCTCATGGTTATTCTGACTTCATCTGTAGTGAGAACTCATCCCTAGTTTGACTTCAATCTTACTGTAACCTCATCTCTACTATGACTTCATATCTAGTTTTACTTCATTCCTACCTTGACATCATCCTTATTCTGACATCATGATGACTGTGACCTCATTGCTACACTGACCTCAGACCTACTATGACCTCATATCTAAAATTACCTTATTCCTACTGTGACATCATCCTTAGTGTGACCTCATTCCAACAATGACCTCTTCCCTACTGTTACATCTTCCCTAATGTGATCTCATCTCTATGGTGACTTCATCCATAATGAGAATTCATTAATAGTGTGCACTATACCCTAATATGTCCTCATCCCTACTGTGGCCTCATATCAATTGTAATTTCATTCCTACTGTGATATTATCCATAATTTGTCATCATTCATACTCTGAGCTCATTCCTACTGTGACATCATTTTTACTTTGACATAATACTTACTTTGGCCTCATTCCTACAGTGACCTCAAACCAACTGTGACCTCATATCTATTAAGACCTCATTCCTACTGTGACATCATTCTTATTGTCACCTCATTCCTACAATTTCTTCAAAGTTACTGTGACTGCATACCTAATGTTACCCCATCTATATTGTGACTTCATCTGTAGTGAGAACTCATCCCTAGTGTGACCTCAACATTGTGATGACCTCATCTCTGCTATGACTTCATATCTAGTTGATCTCATTCCTACTGTGACAACATCCTTATTCTAACATCAAGCTGACTGTGACCTCATTGCTACACTTACATCATCCCTACTGTGACTTAATATCTAAAATGACCTCATACATACTGTTACATCAAAATTATTGTGACATCAAACCTACAGTTACCTCATTCCTCCTCTGATGTAATCCCTAAAATGGCCTTATACCTACAGTGACATCATCCTTTTTGTGACCTCATTCCTACAATGTCCCCATCCCTACTATGAAATCACATCTATTGTGACCTCATTCCTACTGTGGCATCAATTTTATTTTGATCTCATGTTTACTGTGACCTCAAACCTACCGTGGTCTCAACTCTACTCTGATGTAATATCAAATATGACCTCATTCCTACTTTTTCATCATCCTTATGATGATCTTATCATTACTGTTACCTCATGCCTACAAAGACTTCATGCCAACTGTGATCTTATCCTTACTGTGTCCTCCTATCTATTGTGATGTCATCTGCAGTGAGAACTCATTCTTAGTGTTATCTCAACGTTACAATAACCTCATCTCTACTATGATTTCATATCTATTACAGCTTCAATCCTACTGTGACATTGTTCTAGTTTGTCTTCCATTGCTGTGACAAAACACTCTGACTGACACCAATTTGGGGAGGAAAGGGTTTATTCAGCTTACATCTCCCAGGTCACATTTCATCACTTAGGGAGCCCAAGGCAGGAACTCAGGGCAGGAACCTGGAGGCAGGAGCTGAAGCACAAGCCATGGAGAAATGCTGTTCACTGGCTTGCTTGCCTGGCTCATGCCCAGCCCACCTTCTTATACAGTACACAACAACCTGCCCAGGGTGGCACTACTCATTGTGGGTTGGGCCCTCCCACACTGCTCAACCACCAAGACAATACTCCACAGATGTGGCCACGGGCCAATCCAATGGAGCCAATTCCCCAATTGAGGCTCCCTCAACCCAGGTGAGTCAAGTTGACACTAAAGCTATCCAGCACAGATATCATCCTTAATCTGACATCATGCTGACTGAATCCTCATTGCTACTGACCTCATCCCTACTATGACCTCATATATAAAATTTGCTCATTTCTACTCGGACAAATTAATTTTTGTGACCTCTTCCCTAATGTGACCTCATTTCTATGCTGACTTCATCCATAGACAAAACTCATCAAGACTGTTCCACCAACTCTAATTTGACCTCATCCTTACTGTGACTGCATATCAATAGTGACCCCATTCCTACTCTGACCTTATACTTTGAAATCATCCATATTCTGACCACATTCCTACGTTGACAGCATTTCTACTTTGACATAATACTTACTATGACCTCATTCCTACAGTGACCTCAATGCTGGACCTCATATCTATTATGACCTCATTCCTACTTTGACATTATCCTTCCTGTGAGGTCATTCATATGTACTGAGACCTAACCCTAATATGTCCTCATATCTATTGTGACTTCATCTGTAGTGAGAAATCATCACTAGTGTGACATCAAACTTATTACGACCTAATCTCTACTGTTACTTTTTATCTAGTATGACCTCAATCTACTGTGACAACATCCTTCCTCTGACATCATGCTTACTGTGACCTCATTGCTACACTGACATCATCCCTACTGTGAACTCATATCTAAAATGACCCCATTACTTTTGTGACACCATACTTATTGTGACCTTATTTCTTCGATAGCATATCCCTTCTGTGATATCTTCCCTAATGTTACCTTACCTCTATCTTGACTTCATCTCTCGTGAGAACAAATCCCTAGTATGACATCAAACCTTGAAACATGCTGACTGTGACCTCACTGCTACATTGACCTCATTCCTACTGAGAACTCATATCTATTTTGACCTCATTCCTAATGTGACGTCAAATTTACTGTGACCTCATTCGTGCAATGTCCTAATAGTTACTATTACCTCACCCCTAATTGACCTAACCTCTATTGTTTCTTCATCTGTAGTGAGAACTTATCCCTTCTGTGACCTCCACCCTAATATAAGCTCATCCTTACTGTGACTGCATATCTATTGTAACTTTAATACTACAGTAATATCATCCTTACTGTCAACTTATTCCTAAAATGACTTCATCCATACTGTGACTTCATACCTACTCTGACCAAATATCTAATATGACCTCTTAATGTGACACCATCCTTATTGAGACGTCTTTCTTATTGTAACTTCATCCCTACTCTTACCTATTCCTACTTGCTGTGAAGACCAAGGTGGCCTTGAACTTTCTTATAGGTTACAAATTTCTGCTTAAATTTCAAAGTCCAGCACAGCACTTCTAATTTTAGAATCTATCTTAATAAGCACCTTATGACAATACTAAGTGAACACACAGTCCACAACATGCGTGAGCATGTGTAGGTGTATGTATAGATGAGCTTATAGGGCTGTCACTATTGACTTATGTCCATTCGTATTCTCTAGAACATCTTTCACATAAAATTTAGATTGCACTCAGCTTCTCTGAGAGCTACCAATACCACCCGAGGTAGTATATTGGTGACCCTAAGTGCATGGTATTTCTAAGTGCAAATGGGAGTTCAGAAAAAAACCTTCCAAGTAAGCAGCACATTGTGATTAAACACCATGTAAGTCACTAAGTTGGATTGGAAGGGGCAACCTTTGTGTCTGAAGACAATTTGTACTGTGACATCATCATTATTGTGATATCATTCTTACTATGATCTTGTTCTGAGAGTGACATTATCCCTACTGTGACCTCATATATATTATGACCTTATTCCTTCTGTGACATCATCCTTGCTGTGACCTCATTCTTACAATGAACTCATAGCTACTATGACCTCATCCCTAATGTCACCTCTTCTCCATTGTGATTTATTCTGTTGTGAGATCTCATCCCAACTGTTACATCAATCCTACTATGACCTCATACCTACTGTGACCTCATATTTATTGTGACCTCATTCCTACTATGATATCATCCTTACTGTGACTTACAATGACCTTATCCATAGTGCAACCTCATCCCTAATCTGACCACATATCTAATATGACTTATTTCCTACTGTGATATCATCCTTAATTTGACAACATCCATAATCTTCCCTCATTCCTACTGTGACATCATCCTTACTTTTACACCATCCATATTCTAAACTCATTTCTACAGGGTCTTTATCCCTCCTAGGCCTCATATATAATGCTATCTCTTTTCTCTTTAAAGGATAAAAGACTTTTATTAATTATAAGAACACCATAGAATTCATATCTATTGATATTGCATCCCGGCCCCACTTTACTGGTGGACGAGAAGCAAAATAGTCTACTTTCTCTGGAGATGTCGTTTTTGACTCTGATCAGTTCTGGCTATTTCCTTTCATGGGTTGACAGTTTGTCCAGGAATAACCTTTCAATCCTAATAATGAAGCACAAGCAATTAGATATATAGGTATTTAAACAGTATGAATTATTATGGTAGGTTACTTTGCTATAGACACAGATAGTTGGATGGTATGCTAATCCATGAATTATATTTTTTCTGTAAAAGAAGACAAGGTCTTACTGTGGCTTATATCTTCTCCTAACCACTAGAGGATGTAAGCGTGTGGCATCAACCATGAACTATTCCTCATCCCTAATCTGACCTAACCCTACTGTCACCTCATATCTAATATGATGCCATACATACAGTGACATAAGCCTTACTCAGACATCAAGCTGACTGTGACCTCATTGTTCCACTAACCCATCTTTATTGTGACCTCATATTTAGAATTACCTCATTCCTAATATGACTTCAAATTTACTGTGACCTCTTTCCTACAATGACCTAATAGTTACTAAGACCTCCTCTCTAACAGACCTCATCTCTATTGTGTCTTCATCTGTAGTGAGAACTTGTCCTAGTGTGACCTCAATCCATACTACTACTTGACTTAATATCTGTTGTCACCTCATTCCTACTCTAATATCCTTATAGTGACCTAATTCCAAAAAAATGATGTCATCCATATTTTGACCTCATACCAACTCTGACCACATATCTAATATAACCTATTTACTGTGACATTTTCTTTACTGTGATCTCAATCCTATAATGACCTGACCCCAACTGTGACATCTACCCTACTGTGGCCTTATCTCTATTGTGACTTGATTTGTAATGAGAACTCATCCATTGTGGAGCCTCATCCCTACATTGACATCATAACACCTGTTACCTCATATCTAATATTAATTCATTCCTACTGTGACATCATCATACTTATGTTGATCTCATCCCTACTGTGAGCTCATCCCTACTCTGATCTCATATCTAATATTATCTCGTTTTGACCATGACATCATCCTTACTGTGACCTCATTCCTACAATGTCCTCATTCCTACTGTGACATGCTCCTTACTGTGCTCACATCTTTATTGTGAATTCAACCATAGTGAGAACTCATCCATAGTGCTACCTCAACCTTAATATGACCTCATTCATACTGTGACCTCATAGCTATTGTGACCACATACCTACAATGACCTCATACTTACTGTGACTTTATCTCTATTGTGACTTCATCTGTAGTAAGAACTCATCCCTGGTGTCACCTCAACCCTGCTATGACCTCATCCCTATTGTGACTTCATATATAATATGACCATATTCCTTCTGTGACATCATCCTTATTGTGACATTATGCTTATTCTGACCATATACCTACACTGACCTCATCCCTACTGTGACTTCATCTCTATTCTGAACACATATCTAGTATGACCTCTTTCCTACTGTGACATCATTCTTACTGTGACCTCATCCTTTATGTGACATCTTCCCTACTGTGACATCATCTCTATTGTGACTTCTTTCATAATGAGAACTAATCCATAGCGGAACCTCATCCCTATTATGACCTCATAACTACAGGGACCTCATATCTAATATGAAATCATTCCTAATGTTACATCATATTTACTGTGACCTCACACCTTCTTTGATGTAATATTGAATATGATCTCATTCCTACCTTCACATAATATTTACAATGATATCATCCTTACTGTGGCCTACAAGGAATCTATACCTAGTGTGACCTCATCCCTACTGTGTCCTCATATCTATTGTGACTTCATCTATAATGAGAATTCATTCTTAGTTTGACCTCAACCTTAATATGACCTCATTTCTACTCTATCCTCATAACTAGTATGACCTCATTCCTACTGTGACATTGTTACTGACATCATGCTGACTGTGATCTCATTGGTACACTGACCTCATCCCTACCATGACCTCATATCTGAAATGAGCTCATTCCTACTGTGATATCATTTTACTGTGACCTCATTCCTACAATGACCTCATCCCTACTGAAACATCTTCCCTAATGTGACCTCAAATCTATGTTGACTTTATCAGGAGTGAGAACTCATCAATAATGGGCTCTCATCCCTTATATGACCTCATCCTTACTGTGACCTCATATCAATAATGACCTCCTTCCTACTGTGACATTATAATTACTTTCTCATCATCCAGATGCTGAGCTCATTCCTACTGTGACATCATTTTTACTTTTACATCATACTTACTCTGACCTCGTTCCTACAGTGACCTCAATCCTACTGTGAACTCATATCTATTATGACCTCTTTTCTATTCTGACATCATCCTTACTGTGACCTCATTCCTACAATGACCTCATTCCTACTATGACATCATATCTATTATGACAGCATTCATACTGTGACACATGGTTACTGTGCCCTAATTCCTACAATGACCTCATGGATACTGTGACCACATCATTAATGTGAACACGTTTCTAATATCACTTCTTTCCTACTGTGGCATCATGCTTACTGGAACCTCATTCCTAGAGTAACTTCATCCCTGCTGTGACCTCATATCTAATATGAACTCACGCACTGTGACCTTATCCTTATTCAGATATCAAGCTGAGTGTGACCTTGTTGCTACATTGATGGGTCCTTTAATCTCTGCTCCATCCTGGAAGTGGGACCTTTACTCTCTGATGCGTCATGGAGGCTGGTCCTTTGCTGTCTGATCCATCCTGGAGATGGGCCTTTACTCTCAGAACCATCCTGGAGCTGAGTCCTTTGCTCTCTCATCCATCCTGGAGATAGATTATTTACTCTCTGATCCATCTTGGAGGTGGGTCCTTTGCTCTCTGATCCATCATGGTAACAGGTCCTTTACTCTCTGAACCATCTTAGAAGCAGGTCCTTTGCTCTCTGATCCATCCTGGAGATGGGTCCTTTACTCTCTGACCATCCTGAAGATGGAGCTTTTGTTCTCTGATCCATCATGGAGACAGGTTCTTTTCTCTCTGATCCATACTGGAGGCAGGGACCTTAACTCTGTGAGATCCGTCCTGCAGGTGGGTCCTTTACTCACTGATGAGTCCTGGAGGTGGGTTCTTTGCTGTCTGATCCATCCTGGAGATTGGTCCTTTACTGTCAGATCCATCCTGGAGGCAGGTCCTTTGCTCTCTGACCATCCTGAAGGTGGAGCTTTTGTTCTCTGATCCATCACGGAGACAGGTTCTTTTCTCTCTGATCCATACTGGAGGCAGGGACCTTAACTCTGTGAGATCCGTCCTGCAGGTGGGTCCTTTACTCACTGATGAGTCCTGGAGGTGGGTTCTTTGCTGTCTGATCCATCCTGGAGATTGGTCCTTTACTGTCAATCCATCCTGGAGGCAGGTCCTTTGCTCTCTGATCCATATTGGAGGGGGGTCCTTTACTCTCTCATCCATCCTGGAAGCAAGTCCTATGCTGACTGATCCAACCTGGAGATGGCTTCTTTACTCTCTGATCTGTCCTGGAGGAGGGTCCTTTGCTTACTGATCCATCCTGGAGGAATGTCCTTTACTCTCTGATCCATCATGGAGGTGGGACCTTTGCTCTTTGATCCATCCTGGTGATGGGTCTTTTGCTCACTGACTGTCCTGGAGGTGGGGCCTTTGCTCTCTGATCCGTCCTGGAGGCAGGTCCTTTGCTATCTGATCCATCCTGGCAATGGGTCCTTTACTCTCTAAATCCGTCTTGGATCCATCTTTTACTCTCGGATCCATCCTGGAGGCAGGCCCTTTGCTCTCTGATCCATCCTGGACATAGGTCCTTTACTATCTGACCCATCTTGGAGGCAGGTACTTTGCTTTCTAGTCCATCTTGGAGACAAGTCCTTTACTCTCTGATCTGTCCTGGATGCAGGTCCTTTGATTTCTGATTCATCCTGGAGCTGGGTCTTTTTCTCTGATCCATAATTGAGGCAGGGACTTTACTCTCTGTTCAGTCCCTGAGGTGGGTCCTTTGTTCTCTCTTATCTGTCCTGGTTGATGGTCCTTTACTCTTTGATGCATCCTTGATGTGGGTCCTTTGCTGTCTAATCAATATTGTAGGTGGGTCTTTCACTCTCTGCTCCATCCTGCAGGCGGGTCATTTACTCTCTGATCCATCCGGGAGGTGGGTCCTTTTCACTTTGATCCATCTTGGAGATGGGTCCATTACTCTGTTCTGTCCTGCAGAATGGTCTGTTACTCTCTGATCTGTCCTGGGGGCAGGTCCTTTGCTGTCTCATCCATCCTGGTGATGGTCCTTTACTCTCTAATCTGTCCTGGGGGGGGTCCTTTGCTGTCTGATCCATCCTGGAGGCAGATACTTTACTCTCTTATACATCCTAGAGGCAGCTCCTTTACTCTCTGTTCCATCCTGGATACAGGTCTTTGCTCTCTGATCCATCCTGGAGTTGGGTCTTTACTCTCTGCTCTGTCTTGGATGTGGGACCTTTGCTTTCTGATACATCATGGAGATGGACCCTTTGTTGTCTGATCATTCCTGGAGACGTGTGCTTTGCTTTGTGACATCATATTTACTGTGACCTCATTCATACAGTGACCTCATCCCTAATCTGTTGTAATATCGAATGTGACTTCATTCCTACTATGACATCATCCTTACGAAGATATCATCCTTGTTGTGACGTCAAGCCTACAAAGACTTCATATCTCTTTGACCTCATGTCTACTGTGAACTCATTACTTCTGTGACATCTTCCTTACTTTGATGTCTTCTTTACTATGACCTTGTTCCTACAGTGACATCGCCCCCACTGTCACCTCATATCTAATATGATCTCATTCGTACTGTGATATAATTATTGTGATGTCATTCTTATTGTGACATCATTCCTACAGTGACTTCCTCCCTACTCTGACTTCATATCTAATATGACTTCATACATAAGTGACATCATACTTACAGTGACCTCATTCATACAATGTCCTCATCCCTATTGTGAACTCACTTCTATTGTAACCTCATTCCTCTTGTGACATCATTTTTATTTTGACATCAATCTTTTTTACGTTTCAAGATTTATTAATGTTGAAATATTTACTTTCTTCAGTCTTACTGCTATATGGTGCTCCATTACATAAATTTATGGAATAGAATTGATGGACCATATATAATACCATGCTTCTATAGACACCCACTTTTTGACATAGGGGCCAAAAATACACATTGGAGAAAAAACTACATTCTTCAAAAAAAATGGTGCTGTTCAAACTGGATAGCTACATGTAAGAATGAAACTAGATTCCTTTCACCCTGCACAAAACTAAACTCCAAAATGATCAAGGACTTCAAAAGAGTACCTAATACCCAAATTATGATAAAAGAGAAGTATAGGGAATACACTTTATCTATTAGAGACAGGAAAGCACTTTCTTTTTTTTTAATGTATTACATTTTTGTTAAAACATTTTAACCATTGTTGTTTAATATAGACGTTTTTACTTTTACTAAGACCTAGAATACCATACAATATGTAGACGAAGTTTGGGCAAATTTGGATACCTGTTAAACTCACATCAATTAACTATATCTTAATCTAATATAGACCTGTGTCCCACTCCCAACCATCCCACCCCATCAGATTCACCGTTTCATTCAGTTCTTGTTGCAGTCTTTTCTGTTGTTGTTGTTGTTTCCTTTTTCTTTTTTCAAGTATTCAAGGGCTTCATTTATTTTTCCAAGGGACTTTTATATACTTTTCAAAGTCAGACCATTCTCTTATGAAGTAATTATCTTGTTTTTATCCTTGTCAATTTTTATCTTCTTTGTTGTTATCTGATTTAACTTCCATATTTTTATTGATGTTTTGTGTATTTCATACATCATTTTCTAAATCAGTTCAGGCATATATCCTTTTCCCTTCCCCCCACCCCACCCCTACCTATCCCAGATCATGCATTCTGCCGTAACTTTTCTGCATCTTTCTCTGTTTTTTTGTTTTATTTTGTTTTGTTTTGTTTTCATTTTTTAACAATAAGTGATAATTTCTGAGTACAAGCATCCTTCATGTAAAACCAATTTGCAAGCAGTTGTGCCCAAACCCACACAGCTCATGGGTCCCACCATCCAACAGGGGGGG
>VZQC01006523.1:118384-162580 GCA_009823505.1 Rhizomys pruinosus
CACCTATGTCTTGTAAGTTGGTGCCAACCTTTTCTTCTATTGCCTTTAGAGTTTTGGGTTTCACATTGAGGTCTTTGATCCATTTGGAGTTGATTTTTTTGTACAGGGTGAGTGAGAGGCAGGGGTTTAATTTTATTTTTCTACAAGTCGTAATCCAGTTTTGCCAACACCATTTGCTGAAGATGCTGTCTTTCCTCCACTGAGTCTTTTTGGCCCCCTTGTCAAATATGAGGTGGCTGAAATTGTATGTGCTCAAGTTTGGATCTTCAGTTTTGCACCATTGGTCTACTGGTCTGTTTTTGTGCCAGTACCAGGCTGTTTTTATGACTATAGCCCTGTAATATAGTTTGATGTCTGGTATAGAAATCTCCTACTCTTTTCACTCAGGGTTCCTTTGGCTATTCGTGGTCTTTGTTGTTCCATATAAATTTAAGATTTTTTTTCCAAGCCTGCGAAGAATGTTCTTCTGATTTTAGTTGGGATTGTGTTGAATCTGTATGTTAATTTGGGTAAAATGGACACTTTTATTATATTAATTTTTCTGATCCATGAGCATGGGAGGTCTTTCCATCCTCTGATGTCTTCTTCAATCTCCTTCTTCAGGAGCTTATAATTGTTGTAGAGATCTTTAGTGGTTTTGGTTAGGTTTATTCTTAGGTATTTTATTGTTTTTGAGGCTATTGTGAGTGGGAAGGACTCCATGTATTCCTTCTTCAGTTGCTTGTTTTTTGTGTAGAGAATAGCTACTGATTTTTTTAGGTTAATTTTGTAACCCGCTACTTTACTGAAACTTTTAATCATTTCTAGGAGTTTTCTTGTGGAGTTCTTTGCATCCCTTAGGTAAACTATCATATCATCTGTAAAAAGGGATAGTTTTACTTCCTCTTTTCCAATTAGTATTCCTTTAATTGCCTTTTCTTGCCTTATTGCCTTAGCCAGTGTTTCAAACACTATATTGAAGAGGAGTGGTGACAGGGGGTAGCCTTGTTGAGCTCCTACCTTTACGGGGAATCCTTCTAACTTTTCTCCATTTAGGATGATACTGGCTGTGGGTTTCTTATATATGGCTTTGATTATGTTGAAGAATGATCCTTCCAGTCCTATTTCCTCTAAGACTTTAATCATGAAGGGATGCTGGATTTTGTCAAAGGCCTTTTCTGCATTGATTGAGATGATGGTGTGGTTTTTGTCCTTCAGTCCATTTATGTGTTTTATGATATTTACTGATTTACGTATGTTGAACCATCCTTGCATATCTGGTATGAATCCAACTTGATCATGTTAAATGATCTTTTTGGATGTGGGTCTGTATATGGATTGCGAGTATTTTGTTGAGAATTTTTGCATCTGAGTTCATTAATGAGATGGGTCTGTAGTTCTGTTTTTTTAGTTGCGTCCTTGCCTGGTTTTAGTATTAGAGTGATTTTGGCTTCATAGAAGGCATTTGGGAGATTTCCCTCTGCTTTTTTCCTTCTGAACAGTTCTAGTAATAATGGTTTTAATCCTCTTTGAAATGTTTTATAGAATTCTATTGTGAAACCATCTGGTCCTGGGCTATTTTTTAGTTGGGGGGGTCTCTTATTACATTTTCAATTTCTTCATATATTATGGGTCTGTTGAAGCTGTCAGTCTCCTCTTGGTGTAGCTTTGGTGATTCCCTGAATTGCAGATATTCATCCATTTCTCTTAGGTTTTCAAATTTGGTAGAGTATAGGTTTTTGAAGTACTCTTGTATGATTGTCTGGATCTTTGCACTGTCTGTATTGATATTTCCCCCTTTCCTCCTGAATTCTATTAACTAGGAGTTGCTCTTTCTTTTGGTTAACTGGGCTAGGGGTCTGTCTATCTTGTTTATTTTCTCAAAGAACCAACTTTTTGATTCATTGATTTTTTGTATTTTCTTTGTTTCTATTTCATTGATTTCTGCTCTGATTTTTGTTATTTCCTCCTGTCTGTGTTGTGTTTAGGGTTTATTTGTTGTTGTCTTTGCAGTGTTTTTAGTTGCACTGTTAGTTCATTTATCTGTGCTCTTTCTGGTTTTTTTTATATATATATAGACACCCAGGGCCATAAACTTCCCTCTTAGGACTGCTTTTAAATTGTCCCATAGGTATTGTTATGTTGTATTGTCATTGTCATTTAGTTCCAGGAATGCTTTTATTTCTTTCTTTGTTTCCTCCTTGACCCATTCATTATTCCAAAGTGTGTTGTTTAGTCTCCGTGTGTTCATGTAGGTAGCAGGACTTATCCTGGTGTTGATATTGAGCTTTATTGCTCTATGGTCTGATAGAATGCATGAAGTTATTTCAATTTTTTTGTATTTGTTGTGTTTTTTTTCTGTGTCCAAGTATGTGGTCAATTTTGGAGAATGTTTCATGGGGTGCTAAGTAGAAAATATATCCTCTGGTGTTTGGGTGAAATACTTGGAAGATGTCTGTGAAGACCATTTCCTTTATTGTATTGTTCAGTTCAGATATCTCTCTGTTTATTCTTTGTCAGGGTGATCTGTCCAAAGGACTTAGTCGGGTATTGAAGTCCCTTACTATGAGTGTGTTGGGGTTAATCTGTGCCTTGAGGTCCTGTAGAGTTGTATTTAGAAAGGTTGGTGCACCTGAGTTTGGTGCATATATATTCAGGATTGTGAAGTCTTCATGGTTAATTTTCCCGTTGGTAAGGATATAATGGCCCTCCTTGTCTCTTCTAATTGCTTCTACTTTGAAGTCTATTTTGTCTGATATTAGGATAGCAACTCCTGCTTTCTTTTTAGCACCACTTGCTTGGAAAAAAATTTTTCCATCCTTTCACTTTAAGTTGATGCCTATCCTTAAGGGTGAGATGCGTTTCTTCTAGACAGCATATTGATGGGTCCTGTTTCCTAATCCATTCTTCCAGTCTATGTCTTTTGATTGGGGAGTTTAGTGCATTGATATTTAGGGTTATAATTGAGAGGTGTATGTTGCTTCCTTTCATCTTATTATACGTTTGCCTTTTTTGTGTAGGTTTCTACCTCTGCATTTCTGTTTTTACTAAAATATTTACTTTCAATATGCCTGGGAGTTAGTTTGTCCTCTCCTCTGTCCTTTGAATTGTTTCAAGCATTCTCTGGAGGGTTGGTTTTCCAAGTATGTATTCTTTCATCTTGCTTATGTCATGGAAGATTTTTCTCTTTCCTTCAACTAGAATCGATAGTTTTGCTGGATATAGTAACCTGGGTTGGCATCCATAGTCCTTTAGCACTGGGAATGCTTTGGTCCACGTTCTTCTTGCTTTCATGGTTTGTGCTGAAAAGTCAGCTGTTATTCTGATAGGTTTTTCCCTTGAATGAACTTTCTGTTTTTCTCTTGTGGCTTTCAGAATTTTTTCTTTGTTTTGGGTATCAAGCATTTTAACTACGATATGGTGGGGGGGTTCTTTTCTGGTCTAGTCTATTTGGTGTTCTACTTGCTTCTTGTATTTGCATGGGTTTGTCTTTTTTTAGTTTGGGAAATTTTCCTCTATTATTTTGTTGACAATCTAGTCAATACCATTTTCTTGGAATTCTCCTTCCTCTATCCCTATGATGCGGAGGTTTGATCTTTTCATAGTGTCCCACATTTCTTGGTTGTTCCATTCTTGTGTATTTTAAATTTTTTCATATTCTTTACTTGAGCTTTTTAGTTCTGTGTTGTCTTCTAGGTCTGATATTCTTTTTTCTGCTTCCTTCATTCTGCTTCTGAGGCTTTTTCCCATTCTTTCCTCTTGATTGGATGACTGTTCAATTTCCTTTTTCTGTTGTTCTTCCTGTGTTTTCCTTACAATTTCCATTTCCTTTTGGAGCTTCTCAAACTTTTCTTGCAGCTCATTGGTTTCCTTTTTCATTTCAGCTTGGGATCTTTTCAGTGTTTCCACTTCCTTCCAGAGTTTGTCATTTTGTCCCTCTAGCTCTTTCCAGAATCTGTCAATTTTTCTCCTTTGAGTTCTTTCCGAAGTTTGTCCTTATCTTCCTCTAGGTCCTTTCTGAGTTTTTTATTCTCTCCCCTTAATTTTATGATTTCTTTGAGCATATATGTGATTGTTATTTTGGGATCTGTGTCCTGGGTTGCCTCTATGGAGATCCCATTGTAGGGGCCTCCACTGGCTCTGTAGAGTTTGGTGTGGAGTTGTTCTGTGCTTTTCCCATATTGTTCTTTCTTTGTGCTCTCGGCATGTGGTTAGCTTTTTGCCTGTATTCTGATGCGAATTTTGAATGCCTCTTCACTTTGCTGAAGGATTGATTTCCTTGATTCCTTCGGGTGTCTTTGTTATATTCTCTTTATGAATAGAGTGTTGACTTGTCCAGGTTTTAGGCTTTCAATTTTGGTTATATATTGGCAGGTATAGTTCACTTTTCCCTTTCTGTTCTGCAGGAGCTGGGTGGGTAGCAACTTGGGTGACACCTTCTGGATACTGTATTCCTTCTGCAGTAAGCCACACTCTCCTGAGTTCCAGTTGGGGTTTCCAGTTGGCAGCAGGGGGTGGGGGCTGTTTGGGTTGCTGTCTGTGTTCGAGCCTCGGCTCCAAGCTCCCAAGGCCTTCCAGGGCACCTTTCCCAGTCAGCTGGACCTGCTGGTCCGCTCAGACTCCACCCTTAGCTGGAGCACCAGCAGCAAATGGACCACCACTGAATACTTGCCACCAAATACTTGCCCCGAACTCTGGGTTCAGGCCTCAGCTCCTAGCTGCCAAGACCTTCCTGGACACCTTTCCCAGTCAGCTAGACCCTCCAGGCCCCTCAGATTCCTCCCCTAGCTGGAGGACCAGAAGCAAGTAAACCTCCATCAAATAATTGATACTGAATACTTGCCCTGAACTCTGGGTTCAGGCCTCGGCTTCTAGTTCTCAAGGCCTTCTGGGACACATTTCCCAGTCAGCTGGACCTGCCGGTTCCCTCAGACTCAACATCAATCTTACTGTGACCACATTTGTACCATGATATCATCTTTACTGTGACATAATGACCTAATCCCTACTATGATGCACTAGCAATTATGACTTCATTCCTACTGTGATATCATCCTTATGATGATATTGTCCTTACAGATTCCTCATGCCTACAAAGACTTCATGCCTACCCTGACCTCATCCCTACTATGTCCTCATATCTATTGTGACTTCATCTGTAGTGAGAACTCAGACCTAATGGATCCTCCACCTTACTATGACTTCATCTCTCCTGGGACTTCATATGTAGTATGACCTCATTCCTAAACTGTTATCATCCTTACTCTGAAATCATGCTGATTTTGACCTCATCCCTACTGTGACCTCATATCTAAAATGACCTTATTCATTTGTTATATCATACTTACTGTGACTACTTTCCTACAATGACCTACTGAGACATCTTCCCAAATGTGACCTCAACTCTATGGTTCCTTCTTCATAGCAAGAACTCATCAAGTTTGGGCCCTCAAACTTAATGTGACCTCATTCTTATTATAACCTCATATCAATTGTGACTTCATTCCTACTGTGACATTATCCTTACCTTGTCATCATCCATATTCTGACATCATTCCTTCTATGACATCATATCTATTATGAACTCATTCCTACTATTACATCATTCTTACTGTGACTTCATTCCTATAATGACCTCATCCCTACTGTGAACCCACATCTATTGTGACCTCATTCCTACTGTTACATCATTTTAATTTTGACATTAACCTTCTTGTGACCTCATTACTACTGGGACATCATCTTTTTGTGACATCATCCTTACTCAAATGTAATATCAAATATGACATCATCGAGGTCATCATCCATACTCTGACCTCAATCCTACTGTGACATCATTTTTTACTTTGCCATCATTATTTTTCTGACCTCATTCTCATAGTGACATCATTCCTACTATGAACTGATACCTATTATGACCTCTTCCCTAGTGTGACATCATCCTTATTTGACTTTGTTCCTATAATGACCTCATCCATACTGATACCTCATCCCTAATGTGGCCACATATCTAATATGACTTCTTTCCTACTGTGTCATAATCTTTTCTGTTACCTCATTATTACAGTGACATCATCCCTAATGTGACCTTATATCTAATATTAACTCATACATACTGTGAAATCATACTTACTCGGACATCAGCCAAACCGTGACCTCATTGCTACACTGACAATATCCCTACTGTGACCTCATAGCTAAAATTACCTCATTCCTAATGTGTCATCATCCTTAGCATGACCTCATTCCTACATGTATTTCATAGTTTCATCCCTAATGTGACCTCATTTCTACTGGGACTTCATTTGTATTGTGAACTCATTACAAGTGTGATATCAACCTTACTATGACCTCATCCCTACTGTGACCACATATCAATGTGACATCATTCCTACTATTACATTGTCCTTATGGTGACATCACCTTTACTGTGATCTTATTCCTCCAGTGACATCATCCCTACTGGGATCTCATAGCTAATATGACCTCATTCCTACTGTGACATCATAATTATTGTGATATCATGCTTATTGTGATGCCATTCCTACAGTGACCTCATCCCTACTCTGACCTCATACCTATTCTGACCTCATATCTAATACAACCCCATACCTACAGTGAAATTATCCTTATGGTGACTTCATTCCTAAAATGACCTCATTCCTACCGTGAACTCACATCTACGGAGATCTCATCCTACTGTGACATCACTTTTATTTTGACATCAACCTTACTTTGACCTCATTTGTACCATGACATCAGCTTCCTGTGACCTCATTCCTACAATTTCCTCATCGTACTAGTATGTAATATCACATTTGATCTTATTTGTACTGTGACATCATTTTTATGATGATATCATCCTTACTGTTACTTCATACCTCCAAAGACCTCAACCCTACTATTTCCTCCTATCTATTGTGACTTCATCTGTAGTGGGAACTCATCCCTGGTGTGACATCAAAATTAATAAGATCTCGTCTCAGCTGTAACTTCATATCTACTATGACCTCATTCATACTGTGACATTATTTTTACTCTGACATCATGCTGACTGTGACTTCATTGCTACATGACCCTATTGTGACCTCATATCTAAAATGACCTCTTTCCCATTATGACATCCTCCTTATTGTGACATAAGTTTTACTGTGACCTTGTTCCTAGAGTGACATCAACCCTGCTATAACCTCATATCTAATATGACCTCGTTTTAAACTTCCACATCATAATTATTGTGACATCATGAATATTGTGATGTCATTCCTAGAGTGATCTCATACCTAATCTGACACAATCCCTAATATGACCTCATCTACAGTGTTATCACCTGTATTGTGACCTCATTCTTACAATAACATCATCCCTACTCTGAACTCACATATATTGTGACCTCATTCCTAATGTGACATCCCTTTTATTTTGAGATCATAATATCTAGGACCTCGTTCCTACTGAGCCCTCAACTCTACTGTGATGTAATATTGAATATAACTTTATTCCTACTGTGATATCATTCTTATGATGATATCATCCCTGCTGTGACCTCATACTTACAAAGACTGCATAACTACTGTGACCTCATCCCTATGGTCTCCTCATCTATTGAGACTTCATCTGTAGTCAGAACACATCCATAGTGTGATTTCAACCTTACTATGATCTCATCTCTACTGTGACTTCATATCTAGTATGAAGTCATTCTTACTGTAACATCATCCTTATTCTGACATCATGCTGACTGTGACCTCATTGCTACACTGACCCCATCCCTACCTCATATCAAAAATTACCTCATTCCTACTGTGACATCATTCTTACTGACTTCATTCCTACAATGACCTCATCCCTAATGTGACATCTTCCCTAATGTGACCTCATTTCTATGGTGACTTCTTCATTCATAGTAAGAACTCAAAAATAGTGGTTCCTCAACCTTAATATGACAACATACTTACTGCAACCTCATATCAATTGTGACCTCATTCCTACTGTGATATTATCCTTGCTTTGTCATCATCAGTACTCTGACCTCATGCCTTCTGTGACCTCATTTTATTTGACATCATACTAATTGTGATCTCATTCCTACAGTAACCTCAAATCTATTATGACCTCATTCCCACTGTGTCATCATCCTTACAGTGACAACCTTCCTTCACTGATTTCATAGCTACTGTGACCTCAGAACCTTATGTGATATCATGTCTATTGTGACTACATCTGTAATGAGAACTCATCCCTAGTGTGATATCAACCCCACTATGAGCTCATCCTTATTGGGCCATCTTAACAAATGTGACTGCATCTCTATGGAAACTTCATTGATAGCAAGAACTCATCAATAGTGGGCCCTCAAACCTAATATGTCCTTATCCTTACTGTGACCTCATCAATTGTGACCTCATTCCTACTGCAACATTATCCTTACTTTTTCATGATCCATACTCTGACCTCATTCTTACTGTGACATCATCCTAACTGCGACCTCATTCCTACATTGACCTCATCTGTACTGTGACCTCATATCAATTGTGACCTCATTCCTACTGTGACATTATTCTTACTGTGACCTCATTCCTACAATGACTTCATTCCAACTATGAACTCACATATATTGTGACCTCATTTCTACTGTGACATCATTTTTTTATTTTTTTAATTAATTATTTATTTATTTATTTATTTATGTGTATGAATGTACTGTCTGCATGCAGGTCTGTGCACCCATGTCGTGCAATGCCGCGGAGGTCAGAAGAGGGTCTCGGATTCCCCTGGAACTGGAGTTCTCCTGGAATTGGAGTTACAGACGGTTCTTAGCCACCATGTGGGTGCTGGGGATCAAACCTGGGTCCTCTGCAAGAGCGTCGGTGCTCTTAACTGCTAGGGTATCTCTCCAGCCCCTGTGACATCATTTTTTACATCAACATTATGGTGACCTCATTCCTACCTTGACATCATCTTTACTGTTACTTCATCCTAACGTGACCACATCCCTACTCTAATGTAATATCGAATATGACCTCATTCCTACTGTGACATAATCCTTACTTTGTCATCACCCATACTGAGACTTCAGTCCATGGAGATGTCTGGTTATGGAAAATTCATGCTATGTAGAAATAAGATCTTGCAAAAATTAGTCCAGGAAGAATCCAGTCCATGGAAAGCTCATTTTACTTAGAAATCAGTCACTGAGTATCCAGGTCCATGGTGACCTCAGTTCATGAAAAATAGAGGCCAGTGTAAATTGAGTCCACAGAGAAATAATTCCATGGAGAATGTCTGTGCATGGGCATTTCATTACATGGAAACCTTAGGCCATGGAGTACATATTCCATGTAGATATCTGTCATGCAGTATTCGGATCCATGAGGGCCCTCAATCCAATGGAGTGATGACTACATTGAGAAATGTATCCATGTATAATTCAGCTCATGGAGAAATCAGTTCATATGAAATTGAGGCCATGTAGACCTAATTCCATTGAAAATTCAAGCCTTAAGTAATCAGGTTCTGGAGATCTAAGCTCATGGAGAAACAAGTCCATGGAGAAGAGAGACTGTGGGAAACTCATTACATACATCAAGGCATGGAGACATTTTCCATGTATCCCTCAGTGCATGGATAATTCGGTCCATAATGAAATAAGTCATGGAGAAGACAGTCCATGGGGAACTAAAGCAATGGAGATCTCAGTTCATAAATGAAACAGTCCATGGAAATCTCTGGCCATGGAAACCATCAGCCCATGGAGTTTTCAGGCCATGGAAAACTTAGGCTATATAGAATTCAGCTATTGGAGAAATAAGTCCATGGAGAACTCAGTTTATATAGAAATCAGTCATGGAATATCTGGGACCATGGTGACATCACTCTATGAAAATCTCAAGCCAGGGTGAACTCATTACATGGAGAACCCAGTCCATGGAGAACTTGAGTGCATAGAGACATCATTCCATAGAAACCTATGTCCATGGAGTACTCATTATATGGAGAAATCAATCATGGCAAATTAGTATCCATGGTGGCACCCAGTACAGTAGAGTACTGAGTCTATGGAGATATGAGTCATGAATAATTAAGGTCATGGAAAATTAGTCCATGGAAAATTCAGGCCATTTAGTCCTCAGACCATGGAAACATCAGGCCTTAAAGAAACCAGGAAATGGAGATCACTGCTCATGAAGAAATAAGTCCAGAGAAGCTAGTCCTTGGGCAACTCAGAACATGGAAACATCACAATATGGCAAAATTGGTCTATGTAGCCCTCAGACCATGGATAATTCAGTCCATGGTGAAACAAGTCATGGAGAAGCCAGTCCATGTAGAAATCAAGCAATGGAGAACTCAGCTCATGAAAAGCTCAGTTCATGTAAAAGTTTAGCCATAAATACCTTGGTCCATAGAGATTTCAGGCCATAGAAAAAGCAGGGTATATAGAACTCAGCTCTTGCAGAAATCAGTCCATGGAGAATCCAGTACATGGAGAACTCATTCCAAGTAGAAAGTATTCATATAGTATTTGGGTCAATGGATACCTCAGTTCATGAAAACTCAGGCCAAGATGAACTCATTCAACAGACAAACCAGTCCATGGAGAAATTAAACATATGGAGACATGGTTCCATGGAAGCCTTAGTCCATGAATTACCCCTTCCATCATGGAGTATTGGAATCCATGTGATCCCTCAGTGCAATGGAGAACTGAGTCCATGGATATATGATACCATGTATAATTCAGCTCATGGTGAAATCAGTCCATGGAAACTTCAGGCCTTAGGGAAATCAGGATCTGGAGAACTCATGTCATGGAGAAATAAGTCCATGTTGAAGCTAGTCTGTGGAAAACTGAGACCATATACCCATGGAATGAGGTAGGACATGGCGACATTAGTCGATATAGCCCTCAGACCATGGATAATTCAGTCCATGGCAAAATAAGTCATGGAGAATCCAGTCCCTGTAGAACTCAAACAATGGTGAAACTCATGAAAAACTCACTTTGGAAAAAGTCTGGACATGGAGACTTCTGTCCATGGAGATTTCAGGACATGGAATTTTCATGCTACATACAATTCAGATCTTGGGGAAACCAGTCCATGTAGGATCAAATCCATGGAAAGCTCAGTACAAGATCAAATCAGTCTTGGAATATTTGGGTCCATGGGATCTCATTTCATGAAAACTCAGGCCAAGCATGATTCACTCCATGGAGAAATCAGTCCAGGGTGAATTTGAGTGCATGGGGACTTAGGTGCCTGAAATCAATACTCCATAATATATTCATTCCATGGAAAAATCTGTCTTGGAGAATTCAGTCCATCGATGCACTCAGTCCAATGGAGATCTGGTCCCATGGATAATTGATTTCATGGATAATTCAGCTCAGAGAACTAAGTCCAAGGAAAATCAGGCTATGGAGACCACAGTCAATGGAGATTTCAGACCATGGAAAACTCAGGATATATAGAAATCAGCTCTTGGAGAAATCAGTCCATGGAGAATCCTGTCTATGGAAAACTCAGCCCAAGAAGAAATCAGTCACGGAGTATTGGGTTCCAAGGGGACATAATATCATGTAAACACAGGCCAGGCTATACTCATTCAATGGGAAATCTGTCCATAGAGAATTCAAGTGCAAGAGGACTTAATTCAATGTAAACTATAATCCATGGTGTATTCATTCCATGGAAAATTCTGTCAGGGAGAATTCAGGTCCATGAGTGTCCTCAGTCCAACAGAGGTTGCATTCCATGTAGATATGTTTCCATGGATAATTCAGCACAGCGAGATCTCAGTCTAAGGAAAAGTTAGGCCAAGTAACCCAAGGACCATGGAGATTTCAGGCCATGGAAAACTCAGTCCTTAAAGAACTCAGCTCTTCCATAAATCAGTCAATTGAACATTCCGTCCATTGAGAGCTCAGTCCATTTGAGCTCAGTCCATGTAGAAATGAGTCATGGAAGATCTGGGACCCTGGCAACCTCAGTTCATGGAAAACTCTGGCCAGGGTGAACTCAGATAAAGGAGAAATCAGTCCATGGATAACTAGAATGCATGGGGACTTCATTCCATGGAAATATTCCTACATGGAGTATTCATTCCATGAAGAAATCTTTCATGAGGATTCAGATCCATAGTGGCCCTCATTCCAATGGAGAATTAAGCCTATTGAGATATGAGTCCAGGGATAATTCAGACCATGTAAACCTTGGTCCAGGAAAATTTCAGGCCTTAGGGAAGTCAGGATGTGGAGATCTGAGCTCATTGAGAAATAAGTCCATGGAGAAGCTCTTCCTTGTGGAACTCAGAACATAGATATATCAGGATATGTTGAAATTAGTCCATGTAGCCCTCAGTCCATGGATAATTCAGTCCATGGCAAAATAAGTAATGGAGAACACAGTCCATGTAAATATCAAGCAATGGGGAACTCAGCTCATGAAAAACTCAGTTCATTTAAATGTTTGGCCATGGAGAGCTCAGTCCATAGAGATTTCAAGCCATGGAAAACTCAAGCTATATACAACTCAGCTCTTGCAGAAATCAGTCCTTGTAGAATCCAGTCCATATAGAACTCAGTCCAAGTAGAAATCAGTCATTGAGTATTTGGGTGGATGGAGACCTCAGTACATGAAAACTCAGGCCAGGCTTACCTCACTTAACAGAGAAATCTGTCCATGGAGAACTTGAGGGCATGGGGAGTTCATTCCATAGAAACGTTAGTCTACAGAGTACTCATTCCTTGGAGAAACACATCATGGAGAATTCGGATCAATGGGGTCCCTCGGTCTGATGGAGAACTGAGTCCATGGAGATATGAGTCTGGGTATAATTCAGCTTATGGAAAAATCATTCAGTTGAACATTCAGACCATGGTGACCTCAGTCCATGGAAATTTTAGGCCTTAGGTAAATCAGGATATGGAGATCTGATCTCATGAAGAAATAAGTCTTTGGTGAAGCTAGACTAATGATGGTCTGACTCAGGACATGGGGACATTAGTCCATGTAGCCCTCAGTCCATGGCGAAATAAGTCATGTAGATTTCAATGAAGCGAAACTTCAAGCGATGAAAAAAAATGTTCTTGGAAAATTCTGGACATGGAGAACCTAGTCCATGGATTTTTCAGGCCATTGAAAACTCAGGCTACATAGAAATCAGCTCTTGCAGAAATCAGACCATGGAGAATCCAATCCACAGAGAGCTCAGTCGAATTACAAGTCAATCATGGAGAAATTGGGTCCATGGGGACCTCATTTCATGAAAACACTGGCCAGGCTGAACACATTCAACAGAGAAATCCATGGAGAACTCCAGTGCATGGGGACTTAATTCCATGGAATGACTTCTCCAAGATGTACTTATTCCACATAAAAATCTTTCAGGGAGCATTTGAATATATGGGGGCACTCATCCAATGGAGATCTGATTCTATGGAGATTTGATTCTCTGGATAATTCTGATCAGAGAGAACTAATTCCAAAGAAAAATCAGGCTATGGAGACTGTAGTCCATGGAGATTTCAGACCATGGAAAACAGGCTATATAGAAATGAGCTCTTAGAGAAATAAATACAAGGAAAATCCAGTCCCTTCACAACACAGTCCATGGACAATTCAGTCCATGGAGAAATAAAACACTGAGAACCCTATACATGCAGAAACCAAGCCATGGAGAACTCAGCTCATTAAAAAAAATCAGTCCATGGAGAAATCAGCTCATGAAAAACTCAGTCCATGAAAACTCAGCTCATGAAAAACCCAGTCCATGGAAAAGTCTGGATATGGAGATTTTATTCCATGGAGATTGCAGGCAATGGAAAAATAAGGCATTATGGAATTCAGCTCTTGGAGAAAAGAGTCCAGGGAGAATCCAGTCCATGGAGAACTCAGTACAGCTAGAACTCAATCATGAAGTATTTGAGTCCATTGGAATCTCACTGCAGGAAAACCTCAAGCCAGGGTCAACTGAGTCCATGAAAAAAATGGTCCTTGGAGAACTTGAGTGCATAGGGACTTAATGCTTTGGAAACAATAATCCATAGAGTAATCATTCCATGGAAAATTCTGTCACAGAGAATTTGTGTCCATGTGTGCCCTCTGTCCAATGGAAATCAAATCCCATTGAGATTTGATTCCATGGATAACTCAGTTCATGGGGAACTCAAACAAAGAAAATAATGGACCATGGAGACCTCAGTCAATGGAGATTTCAGGACATGGATTTCTCAGGCTTTACAGAAATCAGCTCTTCCATAAATCATTCCATTGAAAATCCAGTCCATTGAGACCTTTATCTATAAAGAACTCAGTCCATGTAGAAATCAATCATGAAGTATCCAGGACGAGGGTATACACAGTACATGAAAAAGTCAGGCTATGTTAACTCATTCGATGGAAAAATCAGGTGAAGGAGAACTCGAGTGCATGGAGAGTTCATTCCATGGAAACCTTACTCCATGGTGTATTCATTCAGGAAAAATCCATCATAGAGAATTCGTATCCCTGGGGACCATCAATCCAATGAAGAACTGAGTCCATGGAGGTATGAGTCCATTCATCTCATGGGGAAATCAGTCCATGAAAAATTCAGGTCATGAAAACCTCAGTCCATGGAAAAATCAGGCCTTACCAAAATCAGGATCTGGAGATCTGAGCTCATGAAGAAATAAGTCAATGGTGAAGCTAGTCTATGGAGAATTCACACCATGGATACATCAGGACATGGCAACATTCATCCATGTAGTCACCAGTCCATGAATAATTCAGTCCATTGTGAAATAAGTCATGCAGAAGACAGTCCATGGAGAATTCAAGCAATGGGGATCTCAGCTCATGAATAACAAAGTCCATGGAAAAGTCTGGCCATTGAGACCTCGCTCCATGAAGATTACAGGCCATGGAAAAATCTGGCTATTTAGAAATAAACTCTTGGATAAATCGGTCCAGAGAAAATCTAGTTCACATATCATTCATTTTATGTAGAAATCTGTCATGGACTATCTGGGTGCATGGTGACCACAGTCCATGGAAAACTCAGGCCAGAGTAAAATGAGTCCATGGAGAAATCAAACCATGTAGAACTCCAGTGCATGGGGACTTCATTCCATGGAAACTTTAGTCCATGGAGTACCCATTCAATGCAGAAATCCATCATGGAGAATTTGGATCCATAGGGGTCTTCAGTCCCATGGAGAACTGAGTCCATGGAGTTATGAGTCCCTGGATAATTCAGCTTGTGGAGAAATCAGTCATGAAAATATAGACCATGTTGATTTTGGGCCAAGAAAACTTCAGGCCTTAGGGAAATCAGGCTCTGGAGATCTGAGCTCATGGAATAATAAGTCCATGGGGAATTTATTCTATGTGGAAATCAGACTATGTATCCATGGTCTGATCCAGAACATGGTGACATTAGTCCATGTGGCCACAGTCCATGGATAATTCAGTCCTTGGCAAAATAAGCCATGGAGAAGACCATCCATGGAGATCACAAGCAATGGAGAAATCAGCCCATGAAGAACTCAATCCATGGAAAGTCTGGCCAAGGATACCATTGGTTCACGAAAACTCTTTCAGGCTATGGGAAAGTCAGACTATATTGAAATCAGCTCTTCCATGAATCAGTCCAAGGAAAATAAACACCATTGGGTACTCAGGTTGTATAAAACTCCGGGTCCATGGGAACTTCCATTCATGAAAACACAGGCAAGGCTGAAGTCCTTCTATGGAGAAATCAGTACAGGGAAAACTCTGGGGCATGGGAACATAATTCTTTGAAAATAATTATCCATGGAGTACTCATTTTCCATGGAAAATTCTGTCAGGGAGAATTCAGTTCCATGGGTGTCCTCAGGCCAATGAAGATGTAGTTCAATGGAGATTTGATTTCATGGATAATTTAGCTCAGGGAGAATTCAGTCCAAGGAAAAATCAGGCTATAGATACCACATACCATGGAAAATTGAGGTTATGGAAAGTTCAGGCCATACACAAGTCAGCTCTACCATAAATCAGTTTGTGGATAATCCAGTCCATTGAGAAAACTGTCCATAAAGAATTTAGTCTGTGTAGAAATGAATCATGGTGTATATGGCACCATGGTGTCCACATTCCATGAAAAAGTCAGGCTAGGGTGAAATTAATGGAGTAATCAGTATAAGTCCATGGAGAAATCAGTCATGGAGTATCCGGGTCCATGGTGACTTCAATCCATGAAAAACATAGGCCAGGCTAAATTGATTCTATGATAGAAATAAGTCGATGGAGAACTCGAGGGCATGGGGAATAAACTCCATGGAACCAATACCCTATGGAATACTCATTCCATGGAAACATGTTAGGGAGAATTCGGGTCCATGGGTGCCCTCAGTCCAATGCAGTTTTGATTCAATGGAGATATTTTTCTATGGATAATTCAGCTCAGAGAGAACTCAGTTCAAGAAAAAAGATAGGCCATGCAGACCACTGTCCATGGAGATTTCAGACCATCAAAACCTCAGGATATATAGAAATCATGTCTTGGAGAAATCAGTGCATGGGGAATCCAGTCATTTCAGAACTCAGTCCATGGAGAAATATACCTCAGAGGAGGGAGGATAGCATCTTCAGCAAATGGTGCAGGCAAAATTGGATCACCATTTGTAGAAGAATAAAATTAAACCCCTACCTCTCACCCTGTACAAAAATAAACTCCAAGTGGATCAAAGATCTCAAAGTGAAGCCTGAAACCCTGAAGATGATAGACAAAAAAGTTGGCAACAACCTACAGGACATAGCTGTAGGAAAAGACTTTCAAAATCAGACACCAGCTGCTCAAGGATTAAGGTTGACAACTGACAAATGGGACCTCAAAAAACTCAAAAGCTTCTGTACAGCAAAAGAAACAATCAAGGAAGTGAAGAGAAAACCCACAGAGTGGGAGGAAATCTTTACCAATGATACATCTGACAGAGCATTAACGTCAAGAATATATAAACTACTCAAAAAACAAAAAAAAATAAGAAAATAAATGATCTACTCAAAAGATGGAGTGTGCTGGATAGCTTTAGTGTCAACTTGACACACCTGGGTTGAGGGAGCCTCAGTTGGGGAATTGGCTCCATTGGATTGTCCTGTGGCCACATCCGTAGAGTATTCTCTTGATGGTCAAGCAGTGTGGGAGGGCCCAGCCCACAAGAGTGGTGCCACCCTGGGCAGGTTGTTGTGTACTGTATAAGAAGGCGGGCTGGGCATGAGCCAGGGAGCAAGCCAGTGGACAGCATTCCTCCATGGCCTGTGCTTCAGCTCCTGCCTCCAGGTTCCTGCCCTGAGTTCCTGCCTTGTGCTACCTGAGTGATGAACTGTGAACCAGGAGATGTAAGCTGAATAAACCCTTTCCTACCCAAGTTGGTGTCAGTCAGAGTGTTTTGTCACAGCCATGGAAGAAAAACTAGGAGATAAATTAGTACCAGAAGTGGGGTATTGCTGTGACAGACCTGACCTTGGTGTTTTGGGAAAGGATTGTGGAGGCGTTTGGAACTTTGGCTTGGGAAAATCATTGAATGCCTAAAGATCGTTGCTGTGGAGCTTGGAGCAGTTTTGCTGAGTTGTAGAAGATGGAGGCCTGGCTTGTGAAGTTTCTAGTTTCAAAAGGAAGCAGAGATCATCAGGACTATTTAATCTGTGGGTGGGTTCTGGTCAGCTGGGGCTGAAGAATCAGCTGTAAGTAACAAGAGACCAGAACCTGAAGGGAAATCTTTGTTGTACTGGGACAATTGATGCTGGTTAGCTGGGGCTGAAAAATCAGCTGTAAGTAACAAGAGACCAGCATCACAGTAGTGAAATCTTCTGGGAAGAATATCGTCAGGGTCAGCACACAGAAGCTGTGTTCCAGAAGGGGCCTGAGCCTCCATCTCAAGCCAGAAGCAGGACTTGGTAACGTGTAAGAGTCTCCTATATGGTTCCGGTGTTGAAATTTGAGGGGGTCACAGAGAGCAGCCGAGGCTTGGCACTGTGACAGGTCAGGAAAGGCCATTGGTGGAAGTGCACCTCGGTTGCTGTGAAGATCCCAGGATTGCAGGGGTCATGGAGAGAAGCTGAGGCTTTGCACCAGCAGAGGTCAGAAGAGACCATTGGTGAAGGTGCTGCCTCTGTTTCAGTGGCGACCCCAGCTTTTTGGAGATGCCAGTGCCCAGGGACAACCACCAAGAGCAGCAGCAGGTGTAGAATGGAGTCTGCCTAGGCCTGCGAGATGAGCTGTGTGTGCCATGGACGGCAGAGTCAGAGAGGGGGAGCTGCCGAGACCCTTTGGAGCCCAGAAGATCGTGAGTGAATGCCAGGTGTCCAGCCTTGAGCTACTTTGCTGGACTTAGATTTTGTTTGAGAGTGCCTGATTCTTCCTTTTGAAATAAGACAGTACTTGTTTTGGATTTTACAGCAGCCCACAGTTAAGAGACTTTTAATAGACTGGACTTTTAATCATTTGGACATTTTAAGGACTGTGGGGCTTTTAAGGATGTACTGTCTTAGGTTGTGATTAGTGTTAACGTCATACTTTTGGGATAAGAACTGGAAAGGTGGTGGTTTAATTGTGATGTGTTTTGTGTGTCAAGTTTACAAGGGGTCAATTGTGCTGGATAGCTTTAGTGTCACCTTGACATACCTGGGTTGAGGGAGCCTCAGTTGGGGAATTGGCTCCATTGGATTGGCCTGTGGCCACATCTGTGGAGTATTCTCTTGATGGTCGAGCAGTGTGGGAGGGCCCAGCCCACAAGAGTGGTGCCACCCTGGGCAGGTTGTTGTGTACTGTATAAGAAGGTGGGCTGGGCATGAGCCAGGGAGCAAGCCAGTGGACAGCATTCCTCCATGGCCTGTGCTTCAGCTCCTGCCTCCAGGTTCCTGCTCTGAGTTTCTGCCTTGTGCTACCTGAGTGATGAACTGTGAACCAGGAGATGTAAGCTGAATAAATCCTTTCCTCCCCAAGTTGGTGTCGGTCAGAGTGTTTTGTCACAGCAATGGAAGACAAACTAGGAGATGGAGTAAAGAGCTGACCAGAGACTTCACCAGTGAGAAATTAAAGATGGCCGAGAAACTTCGTTAAAAATTGGTTAACATCATTATAATTAAGGAAAAGCATATTAAAACCACTTTGAGATATCATCCCACTCCAATACGACTAGCAAAGATCAAGAAAACAAAATACGACAGATGCTGGAGCCTTGGTTCTGAACAGGCAACATGCAACCATTGTACCATGTATGATATCACGGCATTCAACACCAATGAATGCTTCTGGAAAAACCTTGGTTCAGAATGAACAATATTGTATGTTATATACTGAACTATTATTACTGTCCATCCAAAATGTAAGTTTATTTACAGAAAACAAAGGGTTTGAATATTTTCATATTGTCATTTTCATCATGTATCAACTTAGCATATACTATTATATATTATTTATTTTTATTATTTTATCGTTATTAAACTTTTTCCATATATATACACATACATAAATATAGACATATGTACATATATATAACACCTGAATTGGAGGATTTTCTTTTCTTTTTTTTTTGGCTAAAAGATGTCATGTTTTCCTTAAGAGAGTGTTTGAATGTTCATCTTTGGCAAGCCCAAACAACCAACAATCGTGCCCTTGTGCTCCACCCTGGGGACTTTTCTTCCCATGGTCACCCAAACGAGGTAATTAAACACCACGTCTTGTTTTGATTTTCCTGTACTGGCCTCCATGATACAACCTGTGTAGTCCAACAATGGCAGTCTATACTCTGAGGAGGCTGAAATCCCAGTAGGTGCTCAGTCTACAAGCTGGATATCTCTGTAGTCCCTATCTGATATTGAAGGATTGGAGGATTTATGGATAGATGTGAGTCTTCAGTCCATATTGGAGGGTTAAAAGCTGTGTCTCATGTCTTTGAAGAATAGCAAAAGCAGTGGCTGCCAAATAGTAGATGCACTTGTCAGTAAGAATTGAAAACTTGCAAAACAACAGTTCTCTCTCTCTCTCTCTCTCTCTCTCTCTCTCTCTCTCTCTCTCTTTGTTGTTTTTGTCTTTTTATTAAGATCTCAAGTTTTATGTCTGAAGCACAACTTCTCAGGCATTACTGATTATTTATTTATGGTTATATTTACCTTTCGTATGTGTAAGGCCACATAATTAGCCCATATTAACGAAGGTTTTTGTTTTCTCAAGGCCAGTTGATGATCTGGTCCTCAGGGGACACTCAGGTTTTATTATTATTTTGGGGGGGGAGTGGAGCCCCTGGGCCTTTTGGGCTTTTCATTTACCAGTTCCATCCACTTGAGAGCAAAATCAAGTATTCCTAGACCAGGCTGCCCTTTTTGAAGAGTGAGCAGACTTTCTTCTTTTTTTAATTTTATTTATTTATTTATGTGTATGAATGTACTGTCTGCATGTAGGTTTGTGCACCCATGTCGTGCAATGCTGTGGAGGTCAGAAGAGGGTGTCAGATTGCCCTGAACTGGAGTTCTCCTGGAATTGGAGTTACAGATGGTTCTCAGCTGTCATGTGGGTGCTGGGGATCAAACCCGGGTCCTCTGTAAGAGCAGTTGGTGCTCTTAACCGCTAGGCAATCTATCCCGCACCCAGACTTTCTTCTTTATAGACTGGACACTGGCTGAAGTCACATTAGTGGGTCTCCAAAACCTCCCTACAGAGGAAGACTAGTGATTGACATTTGCAAGACATTTCCTGAGATGTCCCAATGCATTGTCCCCTGAGACTTAGTTGACCTCTGAGGGCACAGAACAAAGTTATCCCTTCAGACCCTCAGCCAAATTGGTATGGGCATTAAGTATGGTCGTTAAGCTCCCAGAAAGGCTAAGTTACACCAGCCTGATAAATTGCTCCTATACTAAAATTATGTTTTCTGAAAACAAACTCTATGTTATTTACATATAATATTTCTTGATTTACATTTTTCCATTTTAATTTTATATTACTCTAAAATATACATACATACATACATTCCCATCATTATATACCTAAAATCCAAAGTCTGAAATTAAATGGTAGGTTAATTCTAGAACCTGTATAAGGATTCAGAATATAAGTTTTCAGATCATGAGGAATATTACATTAATGTTGCTCAGTTTACCTTACAACTGGGTAATTGGCTCTAGCATCCACATATGAGGGATACCATTCGTCTTTTGTTTCTGTGACTGTGTTACTTCACTTAACATAATTTCTTCTAGTTCCATCCATTTACTTGCAAGTTTCATGATGTCATCTTTATTGCTGCATATTGTGTAGATGTACCACATTTTCTCTATTCACCTGTCAGTTGAGGGGCACTTATGTTGGTTCCAGATCTTTGATATTGTGAAGAGAACTGCAATAAACATGGCTGTACATGCATCTCTGCGGTAGGATGAGTCTTACGTCTATACACCCAGAAGTGGTATTACTGGGTCAGGTGGTAGGCTCATTTTGAGTCTTTTTTTAAATTTAACTTTATTGATGCTTTGTGCATTTCATACATCATTTTCCAATTCAGATAAGGCATATTTCCCTTTCCCTTCCCCCCCCACCCCCACCCCATCCCAGATCATGTATTCTGCCATAACTGTCTTGCATCTTTCTCTGGGTTTTTTTTTAGTCTTTTAAGGATTCTACACACTGTTTTGCATAGTGGATGTACGAGTTTATACTCCTAATAAAAGTGGATGAGTTTCCCCACAACCTCTCCAGCATTTGGTATGATTTGTTTTCTTGATCCTAGCTAGCCTTATTGTAGTGAGATGATATCTTAAAGTGGTTTTAGTTTGCATTTCCTTAAATATTAGTGATGTTGAACACTTTTTAAGATGTTTCTCAGCCATCTCTATTTCCTCAATTGTGATGTCTGTTTTTCCCTTTACTCCATCTTTTGAATGAGTCATTTGTTTTCTTACTTCTTTGTTTTTTGAGTAGTTTATATATTGTGTAAGATAATGCCATGTCAGATGTATCAGCAGTTAATGTTTCCTCCCACTCTGTGGTTATTCTCTTCAGTTCTCTGACTGTTTCATTTGCTGTACAGAAATGTTTGAGTTTAATAAGGTCCCACATGTCAATTGTCAACCTTATTTCCTGTGCAGCTACTGTCTGATTAAGAAAGTATTTTCCTACATCTATGACTTGTAGGTTATGGGGAACTTTTTCTTCTATCACCTTCAGGGTTTTGGGTTTGACTTTGAGATCATTGATCCACTTGGAGTTTATTTTTGTACAGGGTGAAAGGTAGTGGTTTAACTTTCTTCTTCTAAAAATGGTGATACAGGTTTGCCAGCACCATTTGCTGAAGATGCTATCTTTCTTCCATTGAGTCTTTTTGGCCCCCTTGTCAAATATGTAGTGGCTGAAATTGTATGTGCTCAGGTTTGGATATTCATTTTTATTATATTGGTCTACAGGTCTGTTTTTATGCCAGTACCAGACTGTTTTATGACTATAGCCCTGTAGTAAAGTTTGAGGTCTGGTATAGAGATCCCCCTGTATTCCTCTTTTCACTCAGAGTTGCTTTGGCTATTCGGGGTCTTTTGATTTTCCATATGAACTTAAGGATTTTTTTCCAAGCCTGTGAAAAAAGTATTGGGGATTTTAATTGTGGTTGTACTGAACCTGTATATTAATTTCTGTAAAATGGACACTGTTACGTGAGAATCCAAGTGGACTATTTTTTGGAGAACCTTCAGAACAAGAAGAGAAGAGTGCTTTGGCTTCCAACATCCAATATATAAACAAAATTGAAAGCCTGAAAATTAGACAAGTCAATACTCCATAAATAAGGAGGAGGAAAGGGAAAAAAAAGCATCTGAAGGAGGAAAGCAAAGCCATCCACTAACATGGTGAAAAGGTATTTGTGATCTGAACCACAAAAGGGAAGCCCATATGCCAGGGACACGACAAAGGGACAACATGGGAAAGGCACAGGATAATCCTGCACCAGGCTCGACCAAAGCTGTAGGAGATAGTTACAATGGGAACCCCTTGGAGGAGACCCAAGGAACAGATCTTAGAGGAATAATTGCAGACCTATGCAGAGAAATTAAAGAACATAAAGAAGAATTCAGAGAACTAAAGAGAGAGAATGAAAAACTCAAAAAGGACCTAGAGGGATACAATGACAAACATCGGAAAGAACTAAAGGAACAGATTGACAAACTCCAGAAAGAACTAGAGGGAGAAAAAAACAAACTCCGAAAGGAAGTAGAAACACTGAAAAAGGAAGCCAACCAACGAAGTAAGGAGCACCAAGAAGAGATTGAGAAGCACCAAGAAGAGATTGAGAAGCTCAAAAAGGAAATGGAAGTACTAAAAAAAACACAGGATGAAATGAAAAAGGAATTAGAACACACATTCAATCAAGAAGAAAGGAAAGGAAAAAGCCTCAGAAGTAGAATGGAGGAAGCAGAACAAAGAATATCAGATCTGGAAGATAACACAGAGCAATTAAAAAGCTCAAATAAAGACTATGAAAAATTTAAAAATACACAAACGTGGAACAACCAGGAAATATGGGACACTATGAAAAGGTCAAACGTCCGTATCATAGGAATAGAGGAAGGAGAAGAATCTCAAGAGAATAGTATTGATCAGATCTTCAACAGAATAATAGATGAAAACTTCCCCAAACTAAAAATAGACAAACCCATACAAATACAAGAAGCACATAGGACCCCAAACAGACAAGATCAGAAAAGAAACACCCCACGCCATATTATAGTTAAAATGCTAGATGCCCAAAATAAAGACAAAATTCTGAGGGCTACAAAAGAAAAACAAGTCACATACAAAGGGAAACCCATCAGAATTACAACTGACTTCTCGCCTCAAACCATGAAAGCAAGAAGAACATGGAGCAAAGCATTCCCAGTGTTAAGGGACTACGGATGCCAACCCAGAATACTTTACCCAGCAAAAATGTCGACTATAGTTGAAGGAGAGAGAAAAATCTTCCATGACATTAGCAAGATGATGGAATACATGTCTGGAAAACCAACTCTTCATAAAATACTTGAAGCAATTCAAAGGGCAGAAGAGAGGAGCAACAACCTCAAACACCTAGGAAAGAAACTAATAAAAACATAACCATAGGAGCAAAATCAGAGCCTAGAAGTCCAAATGGATAATAAAGTGAAAGGAAGCAACATCTATCCTTCAAATATAATCTTAAATATTAATGGGCTAAACTCCCCAATCAAAAGACATGAACTGGGAGAATGGATTAGGAAACAAAACCCATCTATATGCTGTCTACAAGAACCCTATCTCAATTTCAAGGATAGGCACCAACTTAAGGTGAAGGGATGGAAGAAAGTATTCCAAGAAAATGGTACCAAGAAGAAAGCAGGTGTGACTAATCTAATATCAGACAAAATAGACTTCACAGCAAAACAAATCAAAAGAGACAAAGAGGGCCATTACATCTTTATTAAAGGAACAATTGATGATGAAGATCTCACAATCATGAATATATATGCACCAAACACCAGTGCACCAAACTTTATAAAGAAAATTCCTCAGGATCTCAAGGCACAGATTAACCCCAGCACGCTAATAATAGGGGACTTCAATACCCCATTAAGTTCCCTAGACAGATCAACAGGACAAAAGATAAACAGTGAGACATCTGAACTAAATCACACAATACACCAAATGGAACTCACAGACATCTATCGAATATTACACCCAAACACCAGAGAATACACTTTCTATTCAGCACCTCACGGAACATTCTCCAAAATAGACCATATACTGGGACACAGAAAAAAACTCAACAAATATAAAAAGATTGAAATAATCTCATGCATTCTATCAGACCACAGTGCAATAAAACTCAATATCAACACCAGGATAAACCCTACAACCTACAAGAACACATGGAGACTAAACAACACTCTACTGAATAATGAATGGGTCAAGGAAGAAATAAAGAAAGAAATAAAAACATTCCTGGAACTGAATGACAATGATAAAACAACACAGCAAAATCTATGGGACACTTTAAAAGCAGTCCTAAGAGGGAAGTTTATAGCTCTAAGTGCCTACATTAAAAAAACAGAAAGAGCACAAGTGAATGATCTAACACTGCAGCTAAAAATACTTGAGAGACAACAACAAATGAACCCTAAACGGAGCAGACAAGAAGAAATAACAAAAATCAGAGCAGAGATCAATGAAATAGAAACAAAGAAAACCATACAAAAAATCAATGAATCCAAAAGTTGGTTCTTTGAGAGAATAAACAAGATAGACAGACCTCTAGCCCAGTTAACCAAAAGAAAGAGGGAACAACTCCAAATCAATAGAATCTGTGATGAAAGGGGAAATATCACAACAGACAATGAAAAGATCCAGACAATCATACGGGACTACTTCAAAAACTTATATTCTACTAAGTTTGAAAACCTAGAAGAAATGGATGAATATCTGAAATCCTGGGAATCACCAAAGCTCAACCAAGAAGAGATCGACAGCCTAAACAGACCAATAGTACAGGAAGAAATCGAAGATGTAATAAGTAGCCTCCCAACCAAAAAATGCCCAGGCCCGGATGGATTCACGGCAGAATTCTATAAAATATTTCGTAAAGACTTACAACCATTACTACTTAAATTGTTTAGAAGGATACAAATGGAGGGACTTCTCCCAAATTCCTTCTATGAAGCCAGCATTACGCTACTACCAAAACCAGGGAAAGATACAACCAAAAAGGAGAACTATAGACCCATCTCCCTAATGAACACAGATGCCAAAATTCTAAACAGGATTCTGGCAAATCGCATACAGACTCACATCAAGAAAATCATCCACCATGACCAAGTTGGATTCATACCAGACATGCAGGGATGGTTCAACATACGAAAATCAATAAACATCATCAAACATATCAATGGACTGAAGGACAAAAACCACGCCATCATCTCAATTGATGCGGAGAAAGCCTTTGACAAAATCCAGCACCCTTTCATGTTTAAAGTCCTGGAGGGAATTGGTCTGGAGGGATCATTCCTCAATGTAATCAAAGCCATATACAGAAAACCCACAGCCAATATCATCCTAAATGGGGAAATGACAGAAGCATTCCCCTTAAAGGTAGGAACTCGGCAAGGCTGCCCCCTGTCACCACTCCTCTTCAATATAGTGCTAGAAACCCTAGCTAGGGCAATAAGGCAAGAAAAGGAAATTAAAGGAGTTCTAATTGGAAAAGAGGAAGTCAAGCTATCCCTTTTTGCTGATGATATGATTGTCTACCTAAGGGATGCTAAGAACTCCACCAGAAAACTCCTAGAAACGATTAAGAGCTTTGGTAAAGTGGCAGGATACAAAATAAACCTAGAAAAATCAGTAGCCTTTCTGTACACCAACAACAAGCAATTGAAGAAGGACTACAAGGAGACCTTCCCACTCACAATAGCCTCAAAAACAATAAAATACCTAGGAACAAACCTAACCAAAGACACCAAGGATCTCTACAACAAAAATTTTAAACCCCTGAAAAAGGAAATTGAGGAAGACATCAGAAGATGGACAAACCTCCCATGCTCATGGATTGGGAAAATAAATATAGTAAAAATGTCCATCCTACCCAAACTAGTGTACAGATTTAATGCGATCCCAATCAGAATCCCCAAGAGTTTCTTCACAGGCCTGGAAAAAAAAATCCTCAATTTCATTTGGAAAAACAAAAGACCCCGAATAGCCAAAGCAACCCTGAGTGAAAAGAGCAATACAGGGGGGATCGCTATACCAGACATCAAACTATACTATAGGGCTATAGTCATAAAGACAGCCTGGTACTGGCACAAAAACAGACCAGTTGACCAATGGAATAAAACTGAAGATCCAAACCTGAGCTCATACAATTTCAGCCACCTCATATTTGACAAGGGGGCCAAGAAGACACAATGGAAGAAAGACAGCATCTTCAGCAAGTGGTGCTGGCAAAACTGGATCACCACTTGTAGAAGAATGAAATTAAACCCCTACCTCTCACCTTGTACAAAGGTCAACTCCAGATGGACCAAAGACCTCAACGTGAAACCCCAAACTCTGGAGGTGATAGAAGAGAAGCTTGGCAGCAGACTACAAGACATAGGTGTAGGAAAAGACTTCCTAAATCAGACAGCAGCTGCACAAGAAATAAGATCGACAATTGACAAATGGGACCTCATTAAACTCAAAAGCTTCTGTACATCAAAGGAAGCAATAAAGGAAGTGAGGAGAAGACCCACAGAGTGGGAGGAAACCTTCACAGCAGATACATCTGACAAAGCATTAATTTCCAGAGTATACAAGCTACTCAAAAAACAAAGAAGAAAGAAAACAAATGAATCATTCAAAAGATGGAGCAAAGATCTGAATAGAGACTTCACAGAGGAGGAGTTAGAGATGGCCGAGAAACATCTTAAGAAGTGTTCAACATCTCTGATAATTAAGGAAATGCAAATTAAAACCACTCTGAGATATCACCTTACTCCAATAAGACTGGCTAGGATCAGGAACATGAATGATACCAAGTGCTGGAGAGGTTGTGGGGAAAGGGGAACACTCATCCATTGCTGGTGGGAATGTAAACTTGTACAGCCACTATGGAAAGCAGTGTGGAGAACCCTTAGAAGACTCAAAATGAGCCTTCCATTTGACCCAGTCATACCACTCCTGGGTATATACCCACAAGACACAACTTACTGCAAAGATACATGCACAGCTATGTTTATTGCAGCTCTGTTCACAATAGCAAAAAGCTGGAACCAGCCCAGGTGCCCTTCAACTGACGAGTGGATAGAGAAAATGTGGTACATGTATACAATGGAATACTATGCAGCAGTAAAGAGGGACAACATCATGAAATTTGCAGGTAAATGGATGGAGCTGGAAGACATTATGTTAAGTGAAGTAACACAGTCCCAGAAAAACAAACGACAAATGGTGTCCCTCATATGTGGATGCTAGTACCAACAACCCAGATATAAATATTTCTCATGGAGAGGGATGCATAGTAAAAGAACAACAACAGAAAGACTGCATCAGAAAATGGACTGAAATGGTGAATTGGGAAGGGGGGATGGGTGGGAGAGGGACACGGATGTATATTCAATCAAGGCATATTTAATTGATGTGAGTTCAGCAAGTACCCAGTTTCACCTAGACACTGTCTACAGGATACATGGTGTTTTAGGACTAAGTAAAAGTAAACATGTGTATATTAAACAACATTGGTTTACAGAATCTGATAAAAATGGTAATGCATCTGAATTAAATGGAGATATAATTCGCTGTTGCCCACATTTGCTTTACATAAAATCTGTAGAGCAAGAACTTTGGGATTGACACATACAAATGTTCTCTATAATTTCTCTGTTGTACAGTATCACCTTGTAGCATTCTCTTTAAGATGATTTAACGTAAAAATTAAGTTTGCTTCCCAAGTTAATCATATATAGTCACCCAAAACAACATGGGTGAATTTGATGAAATCTATGCCTTGACTCCACCCTATAGTCATGTATAATACAACTATCTTCTGGAGACTCATACGCTAAAAAAAAAGGGGGGGGGATACAGAAAGACATGAAACCTTTTCATCAAACCCTTGCAATTCAAATCTTAAAACTAACTATGGGAAAAGATTTGTTTGTTCCAACAGGACAAAACGTCACCAACTTAACGGCTGAGAAAGAAAAGATACAGGTTTGCATTGAGTAGGATGTACCAAAAAGTGGCAACGGAAAGGCTGACCCGTCTGAACATTCAAAGGAAGAAAAGCCTCAGATTGCCATAAACATCGAACCCCTCTGTGGATCCTACATGTAACAACTAGTTATAATGAGTCCTAATGAAACTTACCTTCTAGGTGCCACAAAGGTTCTGATATGAGAGACTTCCTTGCCTTCCCACCCATAGAACAAGGAGAAATATGACAATGATGAGGTCGCTCCCCAACTGTAAATTGGAGACAACTATTGTAGAGGTAATCTCTTATAAAACCGGTAAAACTGCTTTCTTTAATTGACTACTAGACATGGGAACTGTGGAAGGGATTACTCTCTGTTCAGAACCAAATATAATACTAAAGTCCTAGGGCTATGCACTCAGGCAAAATATATTAATACAGGAGCTCTGACATCAGCAATGGATTGTTCTACCAGGTGGATGTTGGCCAGGGGATCCAAGGCCCCACAAAAGGTAAGGGCTCCTTGCCTCTAAGTTGGGATACCTACAGGAGGAGAGGCAATAAGACCCTGCTGCCGAAGACCTGACGTTAACATGGGAGGGATGTATTGAGACCACACATGCAAGTGTACAGATGGCCTCTGGAATGCCAGAGAGTGTTACCAAAGGCCACTAAACCAATAAAGCAAATATGGGTCTCCCTGAGTCAAGCAAGACTCCACCGTCAGCACCAGCTACACCTCACCTGCCTGGAAATACTGTGCAGCAGAGGCAGCCATATGCCTGTATATCCCAAATCTAATTGGCTATTGGCTCTCTCCTTGGAGGAATAAACCATGGCTGATGCCACAAGCTTACATCCTCTAATGGTTAGGAAATGTTATAAGCCACAGTAAGACCCTATTATATTTAAGAGAAAAAATGTAATTCATGGATTAACATACCATCCCAACTTCTGTGTCTATACCAAAGTAACATACCATAACTATTAGTACTGTTTAAATACCTATATATCTAATTGCTTGTGCTTCATTAGTAGGATCAAAAGGTGGACAAAAAAAAAACCTGGACAAACTGTCAGCCCATGAAAGGAAACAGCCAGAATTGGCCAGAGTCCAAGACAACAGCTCCAGAGAAAGTAGACTGTTTTGCTTCTCATCCACCTGTGCCCGTTTTCTAAGCCTAGGGAACAATCTGCAAAAGAGAGGGTGTGGTAGAATGTAAGGGCTGCGATTGGGGTCAATGGTGAAACTGGGTCAATGGTGAAACTACAGCAATATAGTCTGGACACCCATTTGATCAACTTGATTGAACATACAAGCCCCCCACAGCTGGATGGTGGGACCCATGAGCTGTGTGGGTTTGGGCACAACTGCCTGAAAATTGGTTTTACATGAAGGATGCTTGTACTAATAAATTATCACTTATTGCTAAAAAATGAAAAAAAAACTGAAAGATGCAAGAGAGTAATGGGAGAATGCATGATCTGGGATGGGGTGGGGTGGGGTGGGGGAAAGGGAAAGGTAAATATGCCTGAACTAAATTGGAAAATGATGTATGAAATACACAAAGCATCAATAAAAAAATAAAAATAAAAAAGGAAGTATCAATGTACAAGTATATTTCACTGAATGCTTAAGGAACTAATGGATGTTCTTACTGTGTCTAAAAAAGCATGTTTCTAACAAGTGTGACTGCCTTCTTTAACACTGACAGCATTAGTAAACTGATGGAATTCAAAGTATGTATGATAAAACTCAATAAATTGAAAACAGTTGAGAAAACGAAGATGCGTCCAGTAAAGCTGAAGGAACTGGAGAACACCATGTATTACAGACGCGATTTGCAGCTGATCTGCTTTAACTCTTGGCCTGAAGCAAAGTATTTGTTTCTTCTTATGTGTTAAAGAACTAGTGCACGTTCTTCTTCCTACAATCATCTAGAAAGAAGGTTTTCTGGTACAAAAGAAAGAGACAGTGTTTGCATGCACTGGAGAACGCCTTGTATTACAGATGCAATATATAGCTAATCTGCTTTAACTCTCGGCCTGAAACAAAGTATTTGTTTCTTCTTAAGTGTTAAAGAACTAGTGCACGTTCTTCTTCCGACAATCATCTAGAAAGAAGAATTGTTAATAGGAAAGAGACAGTGTTTGCATACACTGGAGAATGCCATGTATTACAAACGCAATTTACAGCTAATCTGCTTTAACTCTTGGCCTGAAGCAAAGTATTATTTTCTTCTTATGTGTTAAAGATCTAGTGCACGTTGCTCTTCCTACATTCATCTAGAAAGAAGGTTTTCTGATAGGAAAGAAAGAGACAGTGTTTGCATGCATCCTCACACTCCTATCATCACGTTCAAGTCACTAGAGACAGCCATGTTTTACAGCGGCCACTTGCAATGAATCAGCATAAACTGATTGAAAGAATCAATGTACAAGTATATTTAACTGAATGCTTAAGGAGCTAATGGATGTTCTTACTGCCTCTAAGAAAGCATGTTTCTAAGAAGTTGGACTGCCTTCCTTAACACTGAGATCATTAGTTAACTGAAGGAATTCAAATCATATCTGATAAATCTCAAGGAATTGAAAACAGTTGAGAAAATGAAGATGCATCCAGTAAACCTGAAGGAACTGGAAAACACCATGTATTACAGACGAGATTAAAGCTACTCTGCTTTAACTCTCGGCCTGAAGCAATGTATTTCTTTCTTCTTATGTGTTAAACAACTAGTGCACGTTCTTCTTCCTACAATCATCTTCAAAGAATGTTTGCTAATGGGAAAGAAAGAGATAGTGTTTGCATGCACTGGAGAACGCCATGTATTACAGACGCGATTTACAGCTAATCTGCTTTAACTCTCAGCCTGAAACAAAGTATTTGTTTCTTCTTATGTGTTAAAGAACTAGTGCAGGTTCTTCGTCCTACAATCATCTAGAAAGAAGTTTTACTGATAGGAAAGAAAGAGACAGTGTTTCCATGCACTAGGGAATGCCTTGTACTACAGACGCCATTTATAGCTGATCTGCTTTAACTCTCGGGCTGAAGCAAAGTATTTGTTTCTTCTTATGTGTTAAAGAACTATTGCACGTTCTTTGTCCTACAATCTTCTAGAAAGAATGTTTGCTAATAGGAAAGAAAGTCACAGTGTTTGCATGCACTGGAAACGCCATGTATTACAGACGCGATTTACAGCTAATCTGCTTTAACTCTCCGCCTGAAGCAAAGTATTTGTTTCTTCTTATGTGTTAAAGAACTAGCACACGTTCTTCTTCCTACAGTCATCTAGAAAGCAGGTTTGCTAATAGGAAAGAGACAGTGTTTGCATGCACTGGAGAACGCCATGTATTACAGATGCGATTTACAGCTAATCTGCTTTAACTCTTGGCCTGAAGCAAAGTATTATTTTCTTCTTCTGTGTTAAAGATCTAGTGTACGTTCTTCTTGCTACAAACATCCAGAAAGAAGGTTTTCTGATAGGAAAGAAAGAGGCAGTGTTTGCATGCAACCTCACACACCTATCATCAAGTTCCATTCACTAGAGTTGGCTATGTTTTACAGACACCATTTGCAATGAATCAGCTTAAACTGAAGTATATTTCACTGAACGCTTAAGGAACTAATGCATGTTCTTTCTGCCTCTAAGAAAGCATGTTGCTAACAAGTTTGACTGCCTTCCTTAACACTTACAGCATTAGTTAACTGATGGAATTCAAAGCATATATGATAAAACTCAAGGAATTGAAAACAGTTGAAGAAAATGAAGATGCTTCCAGTCAAGCTGAAGGAACTGGAGAACACCATGTATTACAGATGTGGTTTACAGCTAATCAGCTTTAACTCTTGGCCTGAAGCAAAGTATTTGTTTCTTCTTAGGTGTTAAAGAACTAGTGCACATTCTTCTTCCTACAGTCATCTAGAAAGCAGGTTTGCTAATAGGAAAGAGACAGTGTTTGCATGCACTGGAGAATGCCATGTATTACAGATGTGATTTACAGCTAATCTGCTTTAACTCTTGGCCTGAGGCAAAGTATTATTTTCTTCTTATGTGTTAAAGATCTAGTGTACGTTCTTCTTGCTACAAACATCCAGAAAGAAGGTTTTCTGATAGGAAAGAAAGAGGCAGTGTTTGCATGCAACCTCACACACCTATCATCAAGTTCCATTCACTAGAGTTGGCTATGTTTTACAGACACCATTTGCAATGAATCAGCTTAAACTGAAGTATATTTCACTGAACGCTTAAGGAACTAATGCATGTTCTTTCTGCCTCTAAGAAAGCATGTTGCTAACAAGTTTGACTGCCTTCCTTAACACTTACAGCATTAGTTAACTGATGGAATTCAAAGCATATATGATAAAAACTCAAGGAATTGAAAACCGTTAAGAAAATGAAGATGCTTCCAGTAAAGCTGAAGGAACTGGAGATCACCATGTATTACAGATGTGATTTACAGCTAATCTGCTTTAACTCTTGGCCTGAAGCAAAGTATTTGTTTCTTCTTAGGTGTTAAAGAACTAGCACACATTCTTCTTCCTACAGTCATCTAGAAAGCAGGTTTGCTAATAGGAAAGAGACAGTGTTTGCATGCACTGGAGAATGCCATGTATTACAGATGTGATTTACAGCTAATCTGCTTTAACTCTTGGCCTGAGGCAAAGTATTATTTTCTTCTTATGTGTTAAAGATCTAGTGTACGTTCTTCTTGCTACAAACATCCAGAAAGAAGGTTTTCTGATAGGAAAGAAAGAGGCAGTGTTTGCATGCAACCTCACACACCTATCATCAAGTTCCATTCACTAGAGTTGGCTATGTTTTACAGACACCATTTGCAATGAATCAGCTTAAACTGAAGTATATTTCACTGAACGCTTAAGGAACTAATGCATGTTCTTTCTGCCTCTAAGAAAGCATGTCGCTAACAAGTTTGACTGCCTTCCTTAACACTTACAGCATTAGTTAACTGATGGAATTCAAAGCATATATGATAAAACTCAAGGAATTGAAAACCATTGAGAAAACGAAGATGCTTCCAGTAAAGCTGAAGGAACTGGAGATCACTATGTATTACAGATGTGATTTACAGCTAATCTGCTTTAACTCTTGGCCTGAAGCAAAGTATTTGTTTCTTCTTAGGTGTTAAAGAACTAGTGCATGTTCTTCTTCCTACAATCATCTAGCAAGACTGATTGCTAATAGGAAAGAAAGAGACAGTGTTTGCATGCACTGGAGAAGGCCATGTATTACAGATGGGATTTACAGCTAATCTGCTTTAACTCTGGGCCTGGAGCTGTTTCTTTTATGTGTTAAAGAACTAGTGCACGTTCTTCTTCCTACAATCATCTAGAAAGAAGTTTTTCATATAAGAAAGAAAGCGACAGTGTTTGCATGCATCCTCACACTCCTATCATCACGTTCAAGTCACTAGAGACAGCCATGTTTTACAGAGGCGACTTGCAATGAATCAGCATAACCTGATTGAAAGTATCAATGTACAAGTATATTTCACTGAATGCCTAAGGAACTAATGGATGTTCTTACTGCCTCTAAGAAAGCATGTTTCTAACAAGTTTGACTGCCTTCCTTAACACTGACAGCATTAGTTAACTGATGGAATTCAAAGCATATATGACAAAACTCAAGGAATTGAAAACAGTTGACAAAACTAAGATGCATCCTCTCAAGCTGAAGGAAAGGGAAAATTCATGTATTACGGACTCGATTTACAGCTAATCTGCTTTAACTCTAGGCCTGAAGCAAAGTATTTGTTTCTTCTTATGCATTAAACAAGTAGGGCACGTTCTTCTTCCTACAATCATCTAGAATTAATGTTTGCTAATAGGAAAGAAAGAGACAGTGTTTGCATGCACTGGAGAATGCAATGTATTACAGACGCGATTTACAGCTAATCTGCTTTAACTCTTGGCCTGAAGAAAAGTATTTGTTTCTTCTTATGTGTTAAAGAAAGAGTGCACATTCTTCTTCCTACAATCATCTAGAAAAAATGTTTGCTAACAGGAAAGAAAGAGACAGTGTTTGCATGCACTAGAGAATGCCATGTACTACAGACTCGATTTACACCTAATCTGCTTTAACTCTTGGCCTGAAACAAAGTATTTCTTTCTTCTTATGTGTTAAGAAATAGTGAACGTCCTTCTTCCTACAATCATCTAGAAAGAAGTTTTTCATATAAGAAAGAAAGAGACAGTGTTTGCAGGCACCCTCAAAAACCTATCATCAAGTGACAGTCACTAGAGTTGGCTATGTTTTACATATGCCATTTGCAATGAATCAGCTTAAACTGAAGTATATTTCACTGAATGCTTAAGGAACTAATGCATGTTCTTTCTGCCTCTAAGAAAGCATGTTGCTAAGCAGTTTGACTGCTTTCCTTAACACTCACAGCATTAGTTAACTGAAGGAATTCACAGCATATATGATAAAACTCAAGAAATTGAAAACAGTTGAGAAAACAAAGATGTGTCCAGTAAAGCTGAAGGAACTGGAGATCGCCATGTATTACAGATGTGATTTACAGATAATCTGCTTTAACTCTCAGCCTGAAGCAAAGTATTTGTTTCTTCTTAGGTGTTAAAGAACTAGTGCACTTCTTCCTACAGTCATCTAGAAAGAAGGTTTGCTAATAGGAAAGAAACAGTATTTGCATGCACTGGAGAATGCCATTTATTACAGATGCCATTTACAGCTAATCTGCTTTAAGTCTGGGCCTGAAGCAAAGTATTTGTTTCTTCTTATGTGTTAAGGAACTAGTGCATGTTCTTCTTCCTACAATCATCTAGAAAGAAGTTTTTCATATAGGAAAGAAAGAGACAGTGTTTGCATGCACTGGAGAATGCCTTGTATTACAGATGTGATTTATAGCTAATCTGCTTTAACTCTTGGCCTGAAGCAAAGCATTTGTTTCTTCTTATGTGTTAAAGAACCAGTGCACATTCTTCTTCCTACAATCATCTAGAAATAAGGTTTTCTGATAGGAAAGAAAGAGACAGTGTTTGCATGCATCCTCACACTCCTATCATCATGTTCCAGTCACTAGAGACAGCCATGTTTTACAGAGGCCATTTGCAATGAGTCAGCATAAACTGATTGAAAGTATCAATGTACAAGTATATTTCACCGAACACTTAAGGAAGAAATGGATATTCTTACTGCCTCTAAGAAAGCATAACTAATGGAATTCAAAGCATATATGATAAAAGTCAAGGAATTGAAAACAGTTGAGAAAACTTAGATGTGTCCTGTGAAGCTGAAGGAATGGGGAAAATGCCAGGTATTACGGACGAGATTTACAGCTAATCTGCTTTAAGTCTGGGCCTGAAACAAAGTATTTGTTTCTTCTTATGTGTTAAAGAACTAGTGCACGTTCTTCTTCCTACAATCATCTAGAAAGAATGTTTGCTAATAAGAAAGAAAGAGACAGTGTTTGCATGCATTGGAGAATGCCATGTATTACAGACATGATTTACAGCTAATCTGCTTTACCTATAAGCCTGAAGCAAAGTATTTGTTTCTGTTTATGCGTTAAAGAAGTAGTGCACATTCTTCTTCCTACAATCATTTAGAAAGAATGTTTGCTAATAGGAAAGAAAGATACAGTGTTTGCATGCACTTGAGAATGCCCTGTATTACAGACTCAATTTACCCCTAATCTGCTTTAACTCTTGGCCTGAAGCAAAGTGTTTGTTTCTTCTTATGCGTTAAGAACTGGTGAATGTCCTTCTTCCTACAATCATCTAGAAAGAAGGTTTTCTGATAGGAAAGAAAGAGACAGTGTTTGCATGCATCCCCAAACACCTGTCATCAAGTTCAACTCACTAGAATTGGCTATGTTTTACAGACGGCATTTGCAATGAATCAGCTTAAACTGAAGTATATTTCAGTGAACGCTTAAGGAATTAATGCATGTTCTTTCTGACTCTAAGAAAGCATGTTGCTAACAAGTTTGACTGCCTTCCTTACCACTCAGAGCATTAGTTAACTGATGGAATTCAAAGCAAATATGATAATACTCAAGGGTTTGAAAACAGTTGAGAAAATGAAGATGTGTCCAGTAAACCTGAAGGAACTGGAGATCTCCATGTATTACAGACTTGATTTACAGCTAATCAGCATTAACTCTTGGCCTGAAGCAAAGTATTTGTTTCTTCTTATGTGTTAAAGAACTAGTGCCCATTCTTCTTCCAGCATGCACTTGAGAATGCCATGTATTACAGACACGATTACAGCTAATCTGCTTTAACTCTTGGCCTGAAGCAAAGTATTTGTTTCTTCTTATGTGTTAAAGAACTAGAGCACATTCTTCTTCCTACAATCATCTAGAAAGAAGTTTTCTGATAGGTAAGAAAGAGACAGTGTTTGCATGCATCCTCACACTCCTATCATCATGTTCGAGTCACTAGAGACAGCCATGTTTTACAGAGGCCACTTACAATGAATCAGCATAAACTGATTGAAAGAATCAATGTACAAGTATATTTAACTGAACACTTAAGGAACTAATGGATGTTCTTACTGCCTCTAAGAAAGCATGTTTCTAAGAAGTTGGACTGCCTTCCTTAACACTGAGATCATTAGTTAACTGAAGGAATTCAAATCATATCTGATAAAACTCAAGGAATTGAAAACAGTTGAGAAAATGAAGATGTGTCCAGTAAACCTGAAGGAACTAGAAAACGTCATGTATTACAGACGAGATTAAAGCTACTCTGCTTTAACTCTCGGCCTGAAGCAAAGTATTTCTTTCTTCTTATGTGTTAAACAACTAGTGCACGTTCTTCTTCCTACAATCACCTACAAAGAATGTTTGCTAATAGGAAAGAAAGAGACAGTGTTTGCATGCACTGGAGAACGCCATGTATTACAGACGTGATTTACAGCTAATCTGCTTTAACTCTTGGCCTGAAGCAAAGTATTTGTTTCTCCTTATGTGTTAAAGAACTAGTGCACATTCTTCTTCCTACAATCATCTAGAAAGAAATTTTTCATATAGGAAAGAAAGAGACAGTGTTTGCATGCATCCTCACACTCCTATCATCACGTCCAAGTCACTAGAGACACCCATGTTTTACAGAGGCCATTTGCAATGAATCAGCATAAACTGATTGAAAGTATCTATGTACAAGTATATTTCACTGAACGCTTAAGGAACTAATGGATTTTCTTACTGCCTCTAAGAAAGCATGTTTCTAACAAGTTTGACTCCCTTCCTTAACACTAACAGTATTAGTTAACTGATGGAATTCAAAGCATATATGATAACAAACTCAAGGAATTGAAAACAGCTGCGAAAACTAAGATATGTCCAGTCAAGCTGGAGGAACTGGAAAATGCCATGTATTACAGACGGATTTACAACTAATCTGCTTTAACTTTTGGCCTGAAGCAAAGTATTTCTTTCTTCTTATGTGTTAAACAACTAGTGCACGTTCTTCTTCCTACAATCACCTACAAAGAATGTTTGCTAACAGGAAAGAAAGAGACAGTGTTTTCATGCACTGGAGAATGCCATGTATTACAGACAGGATTTACAGCTAATCTGATTTAACTCTCAGCCTGAACCAAAGTATTTATTTCTTTTTATCTGTTAAGAACTAGTGTAGGTTCTTCTTCATACAATCATCTAGAAAGAAGGTTTCCTAATACAAAAGAGACAGTGTTTGCATGCATCCTCACACTCCTATCATCAAGTTTCAGTTACTAGAAATTGCCATGTTTTCCTATCGCCATTTCCAATGAATCAGCTTAAACTTAAGTACATTTCACTGAAAATTTAAGGAACTAATGCATGTTCTTACTGCCTCTAAGAAAGCATGTTTCTATCAAGTTTGACTGCCTTCCTTAACACTCACAGCATTAGTTAACTGATGGAATTCAAAGCATATATGATAAAACTTAAGGTATTGAAAACACTTGAGAATACGAAGATGCATCCAATCAAGCTGAAGGAACTGGAGAATGCCATGTATTACACACACGATTTACAGCTAATCTGCTTTAACTCTCGCCCTGAAGCAAAGCATTTGTTTCTTCTTATCTGTTAAAGAACTAGTGAATGTTCTTCTTCCTACAATCATCTAGAAAGAAGTTTTTCTTTTTTATATTCAATAAGTTTAATATAAATACATTAAATTATACTTATATACTTATAATCTTATACTACTAAATATTACCTTTTAGACTTTTAAGTTATTTTATTCTGTTTTTAAATTGAAATTTTGTGTATTTCATGCAACATTTCTTTTTTTGTTTTTTTTGTTTGTTTATTTTTAAGGGATTCTACAATATAATAACACAGTTGTTTGCAGATAACATTGATGTTACTCAGTTTGCCATACAATTAGGTAACTGGTGCATTTTGCAAGTATCTATGTCCAAATTTTGAGCAACCCAAGGTTCCCATAGTCCAGTTGAAGAAGCTTGTATGCACAGGCATGTTAATCCAGACTATATTCCTGTAGTCTCATGATTCGCCCCTATCTCTCTGCAGCCCTTTCTACCATGCCTCCCCTTCCGCAATTTATTCCCTGGGCTTTGGGAAAGGGCACAGTCTACTTTCTTTGGAGTTGTCATTTTGGACTCTAGTCTGTTCAGGTTGTTTCCCTTCATGGGTTGACAGCTTTCTCAGTGATACCTTTTTAGTCATACTAACAAAGCACAAGCTATTGGATGTACAGGCATTTAAGCAGTACTAATTATTATGTCAAGCTAAGCTGTGAGCATAGACACAGATGCTTGGATGGTATGTTAATCCACAAACTGTGGTTTTTCTATAAAGGGTGACAAGTTCTTATTGTAGCTTATAACATCTCCTAACCACTAGAGGACATAAGCTTGTGGCATCCACTGTGAGTTATTCCTCCAAGGAGAGAGCTAATAGCCAATTAGATTTGGGATATATATAGACACTTGGCTGCCACTGTTGCACAGTATCTCCAGGCTGTTGAGGTGTAGCTGATATTGACGGAGGAGTCTTGCTTGTCTCAGGGAGACCAATATTTTGCTGTATTGCTTTAGTGGCCTTTGGTAACGCTCTCTAGCATTTCAGAGGCCAGTTGTATGCTAGCAAGTGACGTCTCATAACATTTTTCATGCTCACACCAGGTCTTCGACAACAGGGACTTACTGCCTTTCTCCTTGCATATATCCCACTTATAGGCAAAAGGCCTTTATAATTTGGGGGGGGGGGTTTGAATCCCCTAGCCAACATCTCCTAGGCAGAATAATTCATTGCTGATGTCAGAGCTTTCCTGTAGTAATATATTTTGCTTAATTACACAACTTATAAACACTTTACTATTGAATTTGGCTCTAGATAGAGAAATATCCTTTCACAGTTCCTATGCCTATCAATCAGTTAATACGTTGTGCCTGTTTTATAGGAAATTACCACTGTAACAATTGGCTCTAGTTTACAGTTTGGGAGTGGTTTCATTACCATCCTGTTTTTCTTTTTCCTAAAAAAGGGGAGAGGTAGGAAGGTTTCTCAGCATCTGGAAGGTAAACTTCATTAGGGCCCATTATAAACAGTCAACCCCAATATTATTCAGAGAGATGCTCAGTGTCCGTGACTCAGGCAGTCTGAGGTTCCTCATTCCTTAATGTTCAGATGGGTCAACCTCTCTGCTGGCATTCCCCAGTTCATCCTGCACAGCCATAAGTTGTATGTTTTCAGGCATTTAGATTGGTGATTTTTACCTGTGGGAACATAAAATTCTCCTCCCATTGTTAGTTTCAAGATCAGAAAAATTGAAAATTTATCAATAGGATTGGAACACAGAGTTTTCCATTTGTATCCCAGAAAGGATACTACCCCACCTCCCACCTCCCTCTTTTTTTTTTTTTTTTTTTTTAGGTTTTTATGTTTTGACCTATAGATGCCTAAGTTGTATTACACATACCCATAAACAGGAGCCAAGGCATAAGCTTTCATTAAATTTACCCAAACTGTTTCTCATTGACTGTATGCTACTTATTTGGGAAGGAAATTTAAGCTTAGTTCCTTTAAATTGTCCTACGAGTAAAAGAAAGTGTTATAATGTGATGTTGCATAAATCAGAAAAATATAGAGGCCATTTGTGTACCTTAACCCAATACAAATTATAAATAAAACAATTAACATTTTATATTCCCAGTTAGTTCAGTTGTATTATCATTTTCACCAAAACCTACATCTAAATGTAACTAATCTAAACAATTCATTAAGCATTAATATATCCTATACTTTGTGGATAAAGCTTGGGCAGAGTTGAGTACCTGCTAAATAAATTTTACTCAATATACACTTTGCTCTTTAAAGTTATATGACTGGACTATGACTTCTACTTATTTGGGAAGTAAAATTTAAGCTTAGTCCCTTTAAATTGTCCTACAAGTAAAAGAAGTGTTATACTGTGATGTCGTATAATTCAGAAAAATATAGAGACCAACCCATTACAAATTATAAATAAAACAACTAGCATTTTATATTCCCAGTTAGTTCAAATTTATTACCATTTTCACCAAAACCTACACCCAAATTTAACTAATCTCAACATTTCACTAGGCCTTAAAATATCCTATATTATGTGGATAAAGCTTGGGCAGAGTTGAGTACCTGCTAAATAAATTTTACCCAATATACACTTTGCTCTTTAAAGCTTTATGCCTGGGTTATGACTTCAGAGAAATCAAGTCAACTTATATGGTTTATTTTGTATTTGTGTATAAATCTCTACTGAAATACCTCTCTATATAAATATATGTTATTTTTTAAGTATACCTTTTTAAACTCCAAATCTTACAGAGTGGATTTTAATGAATATCTTCCTCCAAGCTCTTGGCCTTCTTCATGCCTGGCATGAAAACTTGCTTTAAGGGCTTTTCAGTATCAAGCTCCTTTTTTTTAGCACAAGCATCCTTCATATAAAACCAATTTGCAAGCAATTGTGCCCCTGCCCACACAGCCCAAGGCTCCCACCATCCAGCTGGAGGGGCTTGGATGTTCAATCAAGTTGATCAAATAAGTGTCCAGACTATATTGTGGTAGTTTTAGCGTTCACCCCAATCGCAGCCCCTACATTCTACCACTCCCCCTCTTCTGCAGATTGTTCCTTAGGCTTAGAGACAGGGCACAGGTGGACAAGAAGCACAACAGTCCACTTTGTCTGGAGATGTCGTTTTGGACTCTGATCAATTCTGGCTGTTTCCTTTCATGGGCTGACCGTTTGCCCAGGGATAAGCTTTCAATCCTACTAATGAAGCACAAGCGATTAGATATATAGGTATATAGATATATACATGGCTAGTTACTATGGTAGGTTACTTTGTTATAGAGACAGATGTTTGGATGGTGTGTTAATCCCTCGATTACTTTTTTTCCCCTGAGATAGATGACAAGGCCTTACTGAGGAGTATAACATCTCCTAATCACTAGAGGGCATAAGCTTGTGGCAACAACCACGAGTTATTCCTCGAAGGAGAGAGCAAATAATCAAATAAATTTGGGATATACAGACATATGGCTGCCACTGCTGCACAGTATTTACAAGCAGGTGAGGTGTAGCTGATGTTGGTGGAGGAGTCTTACTTGACTCAAGGAGACCAACATTTGCTTTATTGGTTCAGTGGCCTTTGGTAACACTCTCTGGTATTCCAGAGACCAGCTGTATACTTGTAAGTGCGATCTCGATACAATCTTCCCATGCTTACATCAGGTCATTGACAGCAGGGCGGGCCTTACCGCCTCTCTTCTTGCAGATATCCCAGTTTACAGGCAATAAGCCTTTACCTTTGGGGGGGCTTGGGTCCCCTGGCCAACATCTCCTTGGCAGAATAATCCATTGCTGCTATCAGTGCTCTCCTGTATTAATATATTTTGCTTATATGCACCACTTAAAGAGACTTTAGTATTATATTTGGTTCTGAATAGAGAATAATCCTTTTTACAGTTCCTATATATATTAGTCAATTAAAGAAAGCAGTTTTACCAGTTTTACAGTTTTTCCTTAAGAGATTACTTCTATAATAGTCCAGCTATATTTTACAGTTAGAGAATGACCTCATTACCACATATTTCTCTTGTTCTATGAGGGGAGAAAGAGGAAGGATCATCTCCTAAGTTGAAAACCTGTGCTGCGACACCTAGAGGATAAGTTTCAGTTAGGACTCATATAAGCATAGTGTTACACTAGAGTATCACAGAGGGTTTGATGCTATAGCAGTCCTGAGGCTTTTCCTTCCTTTTCAGTGTTAGACAGGGTCAACTCGTTCTCTGCTGGTCATTCTGGTACAACCTACACAATGGCAAAGGCTTGTATCCTTTCTTTCTCAAGCGTTTAAGTTGTGACATTTTGACATGTTTGGGGGAAACAACAAATCTTTTTCATTAGTTAGTTTAATGATTAAGATGTGAATTGCATTTTTGACAAAAAGGTTTCAATCTTACTATCGTACCCCTTTTTAAGGTTTTTTTTTTTGGACCCATGGAGTCCTCAAGAAAGCGGTTTGTATTACACATACATGGAGGTGGAATCAAGGTTACAATTCATCAAATTATTCACCCATCCTTTTTTGGGGTGAGTGTGGTATGTGGTTAATTTGGGAAGCAAATTTTTAATTCCTTAAGTTAAATCAACCTCAGGTAAAAAGAGGACTGTAACAAGTGATACTGTACAACAGAACATTAGAGAGAACATTTGTATATGTAATCCCAAAGATTATTGTTTAAATAATTTTAAGTAATACTAATGTTAGTTTTTAATTAAATATACATTTAATAGAATATAGACCCATTTCTCTCTCCAGCCTCCTGCCCTCCAGCCTCCTGTTCACCATTCAAGTCAGTTTCTGTTGCAGTCCATTCTGTTGTTGTCTTTTAATATGCATCCTTCACCACAAGAAATATTAATAAATGGGTTATTGATGCTAGCATCCAGAGATGAGGAAATAACCATTCGTCATTTGTTTTTCATGTGATTGTGTAACTTCATTAATATAAATCAGCTCCATCCATTTACCTGCCAAGTTCATGATATCATCTTTCTTTAATTGTTGCATAGAACTCCATTGTTGTACATGTACACATTTTTTCTAAATCACTCGTCAGTTGAGGGGCATTTGGTTGGTTATAGCTCTTTTTGCTGTTGAGAACAGAGCTGCAATAAAATATAGCTGTGCATGGTATTTCTGCAGTAAGATGAGTCTTGTTGGGTATATACCAGGAGTGGAATGACTGGGTATAATGGCAGACAAGTTCATTTTGAGTTTCCAAGGGTTCTCAAACTGCTTTCAATTAAGTGGCTGTACAAGTTTATGTTCAGGGCTGGAGAGATGACCCTAGCGGTTAAGAGCGCAGACGACTCTTACAAGACCGGAGTTCGATCCCAGCACCACATGGTGGCGAGAACCGTCTGAAACGCCCAATTCCAGGAGCACGCCGTTCAGGGGATTCGAACCACATTCTGACTCTGTGGCATTGCACGACATGGGTGACAAACTTGCATGCAGAAGTACATTCAAACACAT